>CAJNDV010031623.1:19755-31038 GCA_905221635.1 Symbiodinium sp. CCMP2456
TAAACCCTAAACCGTAAGACCCCAAAAAAACCTAAGACCCTAGGGAACCAAGGCCCGGCAAGCGTTCAGCGAAGATGGCATCGCCTCCTTGTTGAATGTCCCTAGCTCAGGGGTTTGGGGTTTATAAGGGTTTAGGGGTTTGGGGTTTAGGGGTTCAGGGGTTTAGGGTTTAGGGTTTAGGGGTTTAGGGGTTTAGGGTTTAGGGGTGTAGGGTTTAGGGTTTCTCGATTAAGTTTCACTTTTTTGGCGGGAGAATGCTTAGGGTCTGGGGTTTATGGTTTATACGACATATTCAGGACCTATAGGTCCTGAATATGTCGTTTAGGGTGATCGGTTTATGTCAGGGTTGGATGTTTAGGGTTGTCTATGAATTACAGTACATGTTTCGGCCCAAGTGATTGAGTTTTGCAGAATCTACCTATAGTCTGTGTTGTAGTTCCTGTTTCGGGTTACCTTCTAGGACCCTAAACATAAACATTGATAAAGCCAAAAAAGTTCTAAAAGGAACTGCAATGGAGGCTATAGGTAGCCGTGATTAGTGGGCGATTTTCTCCTAAGCCAAACCCGAGAACTGAGGAAGTGGCGGTTTTGGGGATTTGCTACCTGTCAGGTGTGTTCCCGTAAGGTGGCTTTAAATTGTCGGATCTCTCGTGATTGTGGAGTTCGGTAGCAGCAATGCTGAAGTTGCATCTAGGCTTATGTGGCTAACAGGGCTTCCAAACCAAGCCGCAAGAGGGAGATGCCGTTGCATTGCAACTTTCATTTACCGGCCCTAACCCCAAGGGTCCAAAGGACCCAATAATCTGGTACTTAGGTTTCGGATAGTAGTTATGTAGGTTACTATATGATTATTAGGTCCTTGGACCCTTAGGTAATCCCGACCCTACACCGGAGACGGTGATGTGGAACGTTGAGGAGTCCATGATCGCCTCAGCGGTGTGATGGGTCTTTCCGTCCTTGACATCAACTCTCTCATGAACTACCCTATAGCTCCCCAGTTACTTATATAGGGTACTAGAGCACCTAGGGCCCTATATAGTGCGTACCTGGAGGGTTAGGGTTATGTCCAGCATGCCTTCTTGTAGCTGGTTTTTCCTCAAGGATCTTAATTCGTTAAACGTACCGGCCCGAACGGACCCAGACCAACGTTGAGCGCATGATATGCATGTATGCTGGGGTCTGCCAAGGCGTGCCTCTCATGCCTTCCAGCCAGGGCCAGTGCGACTGCAATTGGGTTTAGGGTTTAGGGTTTAGGGTTTGGGGAGGAACAAAATCAGCTACTAGGGCGCCGAAGGTGTCATGTTGTGTTTGTCTTTCTGTGTCGTCTTTCTGTGCCTCCTCTTGACAGACGCGGGGAGACGCCAATTCGAAATCACGAAATGAGTTCCACTACGACCCAGAGAACCCAATACCCCTCAATCAGGTAATATACCTTAAATCATAATAATATCAAGGTCCCTATAATTTAAGGTATATTCCTTAATTAATTAAGGAATATACCTTAAATTATAAGGGCCATAATATTATGATTTAAGGTATATTCCTTAATTAGGGGGTATTGGGTTCTCTGAGGACAGGCATCATCGCATCTTCGGGTCAGCGCAGGAAGGCTGCCAGGACTTGGCCCCAACTCCAGCCACACGGAAAGGAGTGGGAGAAAAGGATTACCCCAAGGGTCCAAAGGACCCAATAATCAGGTACTTAGGTTTCTGATAGTACTTATGTAGACTACTATTTGGGAGAGTACATGAATAACAGGTCCTTGGACCCTTAGGGTTAAGGCCATGCTTTCAAGGCGGATTTGCCTTGACTGGGATGGAGCTACCAACGGGGACAGGTGAGGAGCACAACGCCGCACCAAGGTGCAAAAAACCTGCGTGCCAGTGAGCAGCGCAGACGCTGAACTCCAAAGCCCAAAACCCCAAAACCGAAAACCTTAAAGCCCGAACTCCAAAGCCCAAGACCCCAAAACCGAAAACCTTAAAGCCCTAAAGCGCCAATCATGCCCAAAGCCCTACACTACGGTTCAAAATTTAGGGTTTATAGCGGGCCCTACACAAGGCCCCCAAGCCCTTAGAGGCCCTGAGAAGATGCATCTGGAAACCTTTCAAACCCGTCTGGCTGCCCAGGATCTTTTCGCGCGTTCCCAGGGCAGCCACCATCAGAGCAGCACTGCATCGATTGGAAAGCAGTATAATATAGAAACTTAAAAAAATCCTATACTCTTTTGGGGGTTTCTTATTATAAATCTAGTATAATAGATCCCCAAACCCTATTCTAATTAGTAAGGCCCCTACATGAATACTGTAGAGTGTCATGATACCCTCCGTCTCCGGTTAGCTTACTAGCCATCGAATCTGTAACCCAGTAGCCCATTATTGAGGTAACTGGAGCCTAAGGGGTTTCTATTATGTTATCATTATGTTCGTTATCCGGTTGTTGCTTCACTTGCATTCTTTGGGGTTCCTTTCACACATTACAAAAACGCGGCTTTGGTTGTTCGTTGAATTTCGGGCTTTACGTAAGGATCCAAACCTGCAAAACTAGTAGCCCTAAGGGTCCATGTACCCAAATAGTAGATACTTTGGCCTTAAAGTAGTCCCTATTTGGGTACTTTGGGGCCAAAGTATCTACGATTTGGGCACATGGACCCTTAAGGTAGGTTACAACCCCGCAGGCACAGGCCTGAAATCCTGGGGTGGCTGACTCGTGTAATCTCTGCCTGATTCTCATCGTCTGGGGTACTTTAGGGTTTAGGGTTTAGGGTTTAGGGTTTAGAGGCTTCAGAATTCTGTCCACTTTCCGTATCAACCTTCAACCGAAACCCCAAACCCAAGCCCAACGCCGCTGGCTGCGTGAAAGTGCCCCAAGCCGAAAGCCGTAGCGAGCCAACTCTTCTCATGTGTCCCTAAGAGTCCATGTAGTCATATTGTATTTACACTGGTCTTAGAGTAGTCCCTAGGGTCAAAGTATATTTGGGTACATGGACCCTCAGGGTTTGCAACAAGGTTTCGGACGGTTTCAGTCAGGTTTGTCTCCCATGGCTATAGGTGTATTACCCATAGGCCCTATAGTAGTTCTTGTTTGGGATTCCTTAATAGGATCCTAAAATAAGCCACAAAAAGGAACTACTATGGGGCCCATGGGTAGGTTTAGGGTTCATGTTTGCGCACAGTATCACACAGCAGCGGCCTTCAGAATCGACTTCTCCTACTCCAGACAACAAGCTCCAGCTACAAAGCCTCTAAACCTGGGACCTATAGAAAGACAAATAAACATACGTGCGTGCGCAGAACATATACATATGTATATCTATATATATATATATAGATATACGCATACATATATACATACACTTGCGCAAGTAGGTCTCGAGAGCATTCTTCTTTGTGAACGCCCCAAGCTCAATATCATATTATATCTAGTTGACAGCCCGGGGGTGGAGGCTGGAGGCTGGAGATGGAGGGTGGAGGTTGGGTCGAAGGGTGGGAGGAAGGTGGAGGTGGAGGATGGAGTGCAGGGGTGGAAGGGTGGAAGGGGGAGTGGAGCTCGAGGAGTGGAGGGGTGGAGGTTGGAGGTGGAGGGGTGGAAGGGTGGAAGGGTGCAGGGTCGTGGAGGGTGGTGGAGGTCGAGGTGGAGGGGTGGACGGGGATCCGCTTATTTAAAACGGGCTTGCGCCAACGGAGGTCGGAAAAGATATCTCTTTAGGTATTTAAACATATCCGCGTATTTGGAAATAGGCGCCGTAGGTTTACACAGCAGGATCGCTCCAAGGTCTTTGGGTTGCAGACGCCTGTCCGAGCGCGCTGCCCACTGTGCCGAAGCGGCTGCGAAGGAGACACGGAGTTTGAAGGTTCGTTTGAGGGTTGAATTGCAGGAGATTTCAAGGACTAAGTTGGGGTTCCAAGGTCCGTCTATGGGTTCCGATGCTTCCTTTCAAGAATTTCATGGGTTGTAAAAACAGGGTTCAATGAGGGCTTATAGAGAGTTATATAGGAGTTTTTGGGTTCTGTGCGAGGACGACAAACGGACATGGGCGTTCGGGGTTTAGGATGTAGGTTTAGGTGTATAGCGTTCGGGTTTAGGGTTTCACATTCCTTTCTTGGATTCTTAGGCCCTAAACCCTAAATCCTAAACCGGTTCGCAACCGGATTCCTAGACGGGTTCCCACAGTCACACTTGGAGGGCTTGCAGGGTTTTAGGGTTGGGGGGTTCCTTTAGGGTTTCGGTGGAGGAACTTCAAAGGTTCTATAAGGGGCCTATAATTTCCAAGGTGATTGGCTTCGCAGCGTGTTTACGAGGCTTTGTTTGGTTTAAGGTTTGAGGCTTTAGGATGTTGATTTGGGAGTTTCTGAAAACAAGGGGTGCCTTATTTTGGGGTCCTTATAATAAGGATCCTACTATTTAGGGTACTATATTAGGGTCCCCTATTTTCTGCAACCCCCATTTTGGTTTTGGAGACTAGGGGGCTTGAGGTTTAGCATCTTGGGATTGGGGAAAATGAAAGTTAATGGAACATTGGATCTTATCCACATCGCTTGGTAGTCTTAGAAACCTAATCACAAGGTCTATAACACCGCCCTAAGCCCAAACCAGCAAGGAATCCTACCATCTCAGGTCCGATGGTTTCAAATTGGTCTTTGTAATTCAAGGCTTAAGGTATTCTCAAGGATCCGTCTATAGCTGAATTAAAGACATATATTCCTTGATGAAAGAGTTTGTCTTTGCTCTTACCCTAGACCCTAAACCCTCAGCCCCTAAACCCTAAACCCTTGACCCTCAACCCTCTGAGCCTTTGGACCCATAGGGGTTTGCCAGGACCGACTCCTTCTTCGTTTCAGGCGGCTTCCTGTGGGATGTCGAGGGTTTGCAGCTTCGCGCGGGGATGTTCAGGGGTTTACAGGGGCCCTAACCCTAAACCCTAGACACGAAACCTTACCTAAACCCCGTCTAACTTCCAGGATTCTAAGCCCTAGGTCGAAGGGCTCATGTACCCATACAGTTCATGTGCCGCCCTTAGCTACTATAGATGTCCCTTAGGCCTTCCTTAGTATGCAAAATTCATAGGTCGATGGACCCAGGAATGAAAAAACAGCTGCGCAGAGAAGATTAGAGCTAAGAGGCCCAGGGAGCCCCAAAACCCCTTAATTAAGGAATAGACCTTAAGTTATAGGGGCCTTAAAGGGATCTATAAGGGTCTCTATAAGGGCTCTATAAGGGGATTATAAGGATACCTTAAGCTATAGGGGCCGTAATATTATGATTTACGGTATATTCCTTAAGTTAAGGGGTATTCGGCTCTCTGGGGAGCCTGAGCTGAGCAACGACATCCCAAACGCGCGTCGTTGGCATGGTGGGCTCTGGTTTTTTTTTAGGGTTTAGGGTTTAGGGTTTGGGGTTTAGGGTTTAGGGTTTAGGGTTTGGGGTTTAGGGTTTAGGGTTTAGGGTTTAGGGTGGGGTTCAGACCAGAGAAGGACTCCTGACATAAAATCCTTGAGCAAGGGCCCGGGGGCTGTGGGCACGTGGCTTTTGGGCTTGCATGTGGCTTAGACTCGGGCTTTTAGTTGCTAGTCTTGGACGAAAGCAGACCTTTTATATACTCAGAGAACCCAATACCCCTTAATTAAGGTATATACCTTAAGTCATAGAGGCCTCAATATTCTGATTTCAGGTATATTCTTCAATTAAGGGGTATTGGGTTCTCTGGGTACCCAAACCGGGGCTTTCCTCTCTATGATAAGTGGAGTCCCAAGCTTGCACGCAGGACATCGCAGGACCACTCTTACGAGCCTATGCACACACACACATATATATATATATACTCATATATATATATATATGTACATACATACACACACATATCTACATGCATACATGTGCATGCTGTTTGCATGCGTACATACAGTTACACGCATACCCACAAGTTGTTCATAGCAGCGGAAAGAAGCCTCGGTCAGCCCCTCCTTGCCCATGGACCGCTGACATGAGAAGCGGTTTAGGGCATAGGGCTTCGAGGGTTCATAGATGCTTGTAGGCTTATATCATGGGGCTTCGGGGGATTTAGGACTTATGGGGTTTATGGGCTCATACTTTTACGGTGGTTTTGGTTTCAGGGCTTTTCGGGTTTCGGTGCTTTTCGGGGTTTCAGGACTTAGGGAGCCTCCTTGCGAGGCTCGAACGGTTTGGTCAACCCTTCCTTCTTCGTGGCTTCATTGCTGCGAATCTCGGAGTCATGTTTGGCGTGTTCATTGTATGACCCTCAAAGGGCCCAGAACCCCTTAAGTGAGGAATATACCTTAATTTATAGGCGCCTTGATATTCTGTCTTAAGGTATATTCCTTGATTAAAGGGTAGTATTGGGCTCTCTGGGTTTGTCATGTTGGACCGCAGAGCTCGGATTTTGGAGACCCCTTGGCTTCGTCGTACTCAGTGAGGGAGCGGAATGCCATTTTGCCTGCTGAGACTGTTCGCGTTCCAAGCGAATCGGCTGGTGTGGTCCATTCTGAAGACCAAGCAATCATTGCTAAATCTGCGAGACTGTCGCATCGCGGGGAGTACCGACGGTGTGTCAGAGCCTTGTTTAATGGCCACATCCATCAAGGGATGTGATTTGCAAGTTCAGGATGTCACAAGCCGGAAATGTTGATTGGTCTTACGTTTTGCGTCGCTGAACCTTGACCCCTGAAGCTTGAAATGAGGACCCAATCACGGTTACTTCTCTGAACGTTGACCCCTGAAACTTGAAATGGGTTGGGTCTCTATAGAGGTCAACGGTGGAGGGCCAATCTCCTGGTAGAAAACTTCAGGGCGGCCAGTGAGGCTGAGGAATTACTGAGGTTCGGATGAGGCTTTGCAAGGTTCGAGTAAAGGGGTTATAAGTAGGTTTATCAGGGCTTAGTTCTAGTCTCCCAAAGGCTCCATGTACCTTTATAGTAGATACTTAGGCCTTAAAGGGGTCCCTATATAGGTACTTTAAGGCCTAAGTATCTACTATAAAGGTACATGGAGCCTTAGGGTCCAGGGTTTGGCAGCTTGTAGACGGTCTTCTAGATTAGGCATAGCTTCTTCAGGAACTTTAGGGAGTCTTCCAACGAGGATTTTGCTAGTCAGGCTTTTAAAAACCCAGAGGGTCCATATATACTACTATTATGGAATTAGGTCCCCAAAACCATAATAGGGATGGTCTTTTGGGGCCTAATTCCATAATGGTAGTGTATATGGACCCTCTGGGAAAGCAGGAACCCTAAACCCTAAACCCTAAACCCTAAACGAGGATTTTGCTAGTCAGGCTTTTAAAAAGCTTCTCAGTCTCAGTCTCCCCACCTGGTCAAGAGCCCAGGCACGATCTATTCGGCTTTGATGCTCCCCACCACCGAATCCGTCTCCGGATTGGTCAACTTTCGCCCCACCGGCCTGGATTTGGGCCCAATGCCGGTTTTTGGGGGGACGAAGATAGCAGGTTGAATGTCCTAGTCTCTTTTCGGGTTCCTTCTTATAAGTACAGTAACCCTAAACCCTACACATTACCCCCAAAAAGTTGCTCTAGTTCTACCGGGCCCCCTATATTCGCCCTCCACGGAAGAAGCCTTGAGAGTCTTATGTAAGTCCAAGGACGGGCGGCATGACTTCTTCGATGACCTTCAGAGTCCAAGTACCTAATAGTCATAGACTCTCCCAAATAGTAGCCTAGATAGTATCAATGTAGGGGCCTTAACCCTAAGGGTCCAAGTACCCAATAGTCATATAGTCATAGACTCTCCCAAATAGTAGCCTAGATAGCTACTATCCGAAACCTAAATACCTGATTATTTGGGTCCTTTATATGCAAAGGGCCCTAAAAGGGACCCGAATCCGGAGAACTAACCGAGTGCTTCAGGCGTGTGTGTTGTAGCAACTTGTTCAAGATGTTGCCTTACTTGGACCCTAAACCCTAAACCCTAGATAGCAGATACCAGCAGAACCGAACCACTCTTCTCATTCCAGCTCATCTAGTTTGCTCAGTATGCTCCCAAGTCTGGGCCCGGCATCTCGCACTGCAACCAAAGTCCCTAAACACAGCATACTCTACAATGCCGCTCCGACTACAGGTTTAGGGTTTAGGGTTTAGGGTATATAGGGTATAGTAGTAAGTCTGGACCCCGTTGTAAACGCAACCCCCTTAAACTTTGTAAGTTCCAGCAACTCTATCTCCAATGGGCTTCTCTAGTGCCAGCTGGTGTGTTCGTCAGTTTTGTGTGTATCCACGCAAAGCTGCTTTGATAAAGAACCCTAAACCCTAAACCCTAAACCCTAAAACCCTAAACCCTAAACCCTATAAACCCTAAAACCCTAAACCCTAAACCCTAAACTTCGGACAATAGCCGGCCCTCGACATGGCCAAGAGTCACAAAATTGCAAAGCCCTGAGGGTCCATGTACCCAAATGGTAAGCACTAAGGGTCCCATAAGGGCTCCTTTAAGGGATCTATATAGGATCTATAAGGTTTGGGGTATAAGGGTCCATGTACCCAAATGGTATATACATTGGCCCCGAAGTACTTATAGAGGGACTACTTTAAGGCCAAAGTATATCCATTTGGGTACATGGACCCGTAGGGGGTGCATTGTCCAGCTTTTCCCGCTGACCCTTTTTCCAAACTCAAGCAGCTGAGGAGCAGAAAAGCGTAAGTGGCTGAACAGAATCCAGGAGAACCTTCGTTGCGATGGTTGCTGTGTCTTCGTGATGTTTGTAGCAGTGTTAGCAATATGGTTATGTCGTTTATCATTTGTTTGTGTTACCATAGGCCTCCAGCTAAATACCGAAATCATCAGTACTCTTTTGGTATCCTTCGAAACCTTAGTAACCGGCCCTGGAGTTATTCTTCGCCTGTTTTACTCGATGACGATCGCTTTCCCTCAGGGTTCGTGCACGCTCATAGCATGTATTTTGACCTTCTAAATAGATACGAGGTATTTATATGTATACATATATATATATACATACACGGGATACCCTGTTTGATGGTTTAGGATCCCCTCATCAGAAGCTAAGGTAAGTCACAACCGGTTTTGCAGCCTAGGATCTAGATACAAGATGGGTGCATAGACCTTCCGGGTTGTGATTGGCGTCTTTGGCAGGGCTCCGCAATCCGGCGATGCAGCTTCGATTGGTGGCCCTTCTCGAGAAGTGTGGTAGCCGCCTGAAGCATGGGTGTAAGACTTTAGGGGATTCCAGGTTTTGGGGTATTGTGGTTGTCAGTTTAGGGTTCACGTGACAAACCGATTCGTAGTCCCTATAAGGGTTTAGGTGTCAGGGGTTCAGGGCTTGCCAATACTCTGAATTGCAGTGTTTCACAGATTTGTTTCCAGAACTTGTTGTATGGCCCTTAGTACGCACAGCTTTCACATGCCTGTGTAGAACAGCACAATGTATTGTAACATCATCAAAAATCATGAACTATTGAAAACTGTTGATGGCGTAAGGGAGTAGAACAGGATAGAGTTGAATAGAAGAGAATGTAATATAATATACCATAACATAACATAACATAACATAACATAACATAATATATGTGAATATAATATACATATGCCGGTCCCCGGCTTCTTCCACACGGACGTGCTACCAAAGACGCTGCGCGGAGCGAAGCCTTCAGGACAAAGGGACCCTTATAAGTGAGGACACTATTACTATGAACCCTTATATGGGAACTGAATCAAGGACCCTTTGAGGGCAGATTTCGTCCTTTCGGAACTAGGTCGCTCCTCGTTATATGTGGGCAACCATCGTCCACCGGAGCTGCAGGAGGTTAGAATGAATATGCTAGACTTTAAACATGACAATAGACCCCCCCAGCCCTATTCTAGTTAGTCATTAAGGTTTTTCAACTGACTTGAGTTCATGTCTGTATGGTATCTATAGACCCCAAGGCCTGTTCTAATGATTCAGTCCCTCAGCGTGTATCCTTCGGGTTGCGAACTCCGACTGCAGCAATGAGTCCCGAACAGAAATCCCTAAGGGTCCATGTACCCATATAGTATATACATTGGCCTTAATGTAGTCCCTATATAGGTACTTTAGGGCCCATGTATATGCTATATGAATACATGGACCCTTAGGGAGTGCAAGAAGCTCTTGTTTTGCGTCTTGCACTTCTCTTCGACATTCCTTGACCCGGAGCCCAGGCACATCCCTAAACCCTAAACCCTAAATTATTAGGCTTAAGAGGATCTTCTGTCCGATTCGTCTCCAGTGGCTTAAAGGGCCAACCTGGTGAAGAGCCTCTAAGTTGTTGGGGTTTAGGGTTTAAGGTTTAGGGTTTACAGTTTAAGGTTTAGGGTTTAGGGCTTAAGGGTTTGGGTTTAGGGTTTAAGATTGAGGGTTTAGGGCTTAGGGTGCCGAACTCGCCCTTTAGGCTATGCTGACTGCCATCTAGCTGCCAAGCTGCTCCTGGGCAGATGGAGTATGGGCCGGGATTGTAGGCTTCCTAAGGTTTCAGGGTTTAGGGCTTCAGGGTTTAGATGTACGATTTGAGGTTTACGGCTTCAGGGTATAAGGTTTTAGGATGATTGAGTCTTGCGCAGGTTCTGAAGAGTACTGACCTCGTGACAGCTGTTGTCAATCTACCACTAGTACCCTAAACCCTAAACCCTAAACCCTAAACCCTAAACCCCTAAACCCTAAACCCTAATATTATTGGTACAGCATACACTCCCCCAAAGCTTCATTTGATGGCGGATCTCCTTTAAAGCTAATTGCTCTGAAATGGCCGTAGGCCCGAAGCTAAACCCAAAAGCCCGAAGATCCCGCATGTCGCAAATCCGGAAATGAGGGCCCCCAACCCGCCCCCGTTTAGGACTCTTCGGCCAGAGCTATATCAGGAAGCAAACCGAAGACGAAGTATCGCAAAAATGCCGAACAAAAAGATACCCGGAAGTACCCCTTCGCCTGGTGGGCCACGCTCCGCAGCCGTTGCCCGTTGCATGATCTGGAGACTGGATTTCTGAACACTTTGTATCCTGCCTATAGTCTCCATTGTAGTTCCTTTTTTGGTTTAACCAAATATATACTCAGGAACTTATAGGATATCCCCAAAAAAGAACTACAATGGAGACTATAGGTGGTATCTGTGCTATCGGAAGTGTTGAAACACGGCGGCTTGAATGGCACAGCCGCATCAGCTCAAGACGGCATAGGCCCCTGGTTCTTGTGCGGCAATGGCAGGTACGAGCTCTGATCAGGTAGCTAGGCGTTTAGGGTTTAGGGTTTAGGAAACTTGCCGTGGTTTAGGGTTTAGGGTGTAGG
>CAJNDV010031624.1:9119-26940 GCA_905221635.1 Symbiodinium sp. CCMP2456
GGGTTTAGGGTTTAGGGGTGCAGATGCAGGGTGCCATCCTCATCGCGACTCGGAAAGCGAGACTGCAAACTGAGAGCCTATATCCTGAAGCCGATGGACCTTGAGCCCACACGCCTAGGAAACTCGAAGCCAATGCCGTTGGCTGCCGGAAACGGATCCCGACCCCCACCGCCGGACGAGCCGATCCATCGAGAGCCATCTAAGGATCTGACTACTCCAGAAACACTTCATGCTCATCCGGGCTTTTAGACCGATCCTTTTCGAGGCTCTGAGACGATTACTTATATGGACACGGAATATTTGGGTCCTGAGATTTCTGAATCAGATTCCTGCAAACCACCGGCACAAAACACCCTGCACCCCCAGGGTTGCCTCGTAGTTGAAGATCCACCCTTGCCTTTTCACCTGAACGGTTTAGGGTTTAGTGGGCTTCAGGCTTCTGAGGGCTCAGGCTTTGGGGTGCAGGGTGTCGAATTTAGGGTTTAGCGTTTAGGAATCCTTCGCGTACAGGCAAAAACCCTGAGCTAGGTCTCTTGCGGCTCGAGGCCTAGATACAGTCTCTGCAGCGGCGCTTTCAAGAGTCAGGATTGGAAATCAAAACACCGGGGGCCTGAGTTTCCTGAGTGAAGAGGCGACGGAAGGCCCCCAGAAAGAGATTGAACCGCTTTAGCTTGAAGGCAAGGACCCCTAAACCCTAAACCCTAAACCCCAAACCCTTTTGAGAATCTGGCTCTCCAAAGAGTATACGCGTCAAGCCCTAAACGCTTGCGATGTTTACCTTGTTTGAGGCCCCTAAACCCTAAACCCTGAACCCTAAACTTTTTTCTGAACCCTAGAAACTCTACCTGATTATTGGTGCCCTTATATATTACATGACTTTTCAACACTGTTATAAGGATCGTCGTAGCCTGCGGCACGTACTGCTCCAATCCAGGGTCTCGACAAATCCCAAACCCCCAAACCTAAATCCTAAACCCTTTTTACACCTGGACTACGCATATGCCAGGCCAGGAACAGTAAACCCTAAACCCTAAACCCTAAACCCTAAACCCTAAACCCCCAAACCTAAACCCCAAAGGTGTAGTCAAGCGACCACGAAGATGCTCCTGAGCCGGTCTTCGCAAAGTTTCGAGGCAGTTTGGATTTTTCAGAAGCTTTAGGGTTTAGGGTTTAGGGTTTAGGGTAGTTTGAGCTCTTCAGAGGTTTTACACAGGCTTGCGAGGCTCTTGAGATTCGGAGTTGATTTAGGGGTTCAGGGTGTGCCGGGCTTGTACAGCAAAGTAACTACTGGGCTAAGAGGGTCTCGGGTGTAGGAAATGAAGGATCAAGAAGATTCCGTGCGTTTACGCTTTTGCTTTGCTCTGGAAACCTTTCTGATTTCTAGGTGTCCAGAAATTTCGGAACAATTTGCGACAAAGAACAGCCAGTTTGTGCTGGGCAGGTGCATCTGGGTTGTGGTCAACGAACTCCAATTAACTCTCTAAACTCTCTCTCTCTCTCTCTCTCTGCCGTTGCATCCAGAATTGGTCTAGCAGGAACGCTGGCTCTAACACCTACTTGCGAAATATTCTGGCCCTCTTGGGTTAACGGATATAATCCGTTTAGTCACCGCCAACATGGTAGCTCCAAACCCTCAAGCCCCGAACTCCGGAGCTCTAAAGCCAACGAAGGCTGCGCATTCAGGGAGCTCCGGTGGAAACCCCAAAGTGGCGATTTCGACCATTTAAAAGGCCCTTTCGGGGGTTAAAAAAGGGTAAATTAGGGCTTTGGATCTCTTGGGCTTTCGGGCCCTGGAGGGTCTGAGGGCCTTTTTTTTGGCATTAAGGAGTTTCAGGCTGAAGGGTGTCTTTTTGACACTCACACTCGGACAAGCCAGGCAAGGTCTGTAGCGATACTGGTTCAGCGAAAGACATACCAGGGGAAGGCTTACTTCTTGATCTGCTCTCATTTGGGTCCAGAACGCAAACCTCAAGAGGCCAAAGCGCCGAGAAGGCACAAGAAGAGCCCGAGCAATTAGGGTTTAGGATTTAGGAGTTCAGGGGTTTAGGCTCGGTAACGGCTACACGGCTACTTTACATTACACATAAATAAAGGAGGAACTGCCAGTATGAAGTATTGCTGCGGTTCCTGCACAGGCACCTACATTACCGACCTTCCACTTAACCCTGAAGGACTACACCTTCAATGCAGACACACACCCGCCAGGGCACTGCGGTGTCACCTCCGCGAGATACCTTGCCAGACTTTCGGGCATGTTTGTTCAGTTCAGGGTGAGATTGATCGTTTTGGGTTCGGGGTCAGCTTTGGTGCTGGCGGTTCAGGAGTTTTGGAAATTCGGGCGCTCCAGGTTTTGGATGTCTCGATTTACGGTTGGGCCAGGAGCTACCTTCAAGTCTTCTATTCTACAAGGCACACTTTTCTCTACAAGAAACCTCTTCAATCGGGTGCTAAACCCAAAACTGGCAACCCAGGGGCATGTTCAGGCGCTCGCCGCGCCTGGCAACACGGGCGGTTGATCTACTGTAACTTAGGCTTATACCTGTTTGAACGACTTGTTTCTGCGCGGCTGAAGGTTTCGGGTTAAGGGCAGGTGGTAGTTGTTTGTGTGAGTGAAAATACGTTGGACCAACCCGGCAGGAGTGACAGCAATACTTCACATGGGTGGTTGTCAAAATTATGGTCCGTTTTTGTGTCCTTATTATAATACGGCACCTAATATTTAGGGTACCCCAAAAGGGACCCTAATTTTCGGAAACTCCCACATGTTTCTCCTCTCGTCCGAAAGCCCACCTTCCAGTTTGATGTGTCTCCGACACAGCCGCGACTGTGCAACTCGTCTAACTCGTCTAGGCAACCTAGTATAGAGCTTCGGCTCTTTGGCTAGCCAAACCCCCAAAACCTGACCACAACCTCCCCACTTGCTCCGGCCCCAACTACATAGGCATGGAAAGCAGAAGGACTCCGGCGGTCGCCACAGAAGCCAAGACGGTTTCTGCGTGGAGCTCTGGCCCAACAGCAGGACAGACAACGGTGTAAATGGGGTGCGGTGGAGCTATGTCAATCCAATCAGAGGGAACGATACCTACTCAGCGTAGGGGCTTGCACATGCCATGATCTTCGGACACTCCCACGAGGGGAGCTCTGGCCTGACCGAACAAGAGTGAAACCTTTCCAAGACATCTGAACTACCACTGCCACAAGCCATCGTGCATAGCTGGATGGATGCTTTTGGCCTTGAAGACAGTTTAGGGCTGAGAGTGGAAGGTTCAAGGTCTGGGGCATCAGCCTCTAGCGCAACATGACAGATCACATCTACCCGCATGATGGTACTCCGAAATAGCTCAGGCCTGCGTTCTTCGCGTTCGGCCTGCCGTGACCGAGGCTCCACAGGCAGCATGGCCTGGTTCGCGGCGTCTGGGTTTGGGGGCTCGAGGGTTTCAAGCTTGGAAACAAGACTTGGGGTTGTCTGGGTTTAAGGGTGAGGTATCAAAGGTAGACTTGGGGTTGTCTGGGTTTAAGGGTGAGTGTATCAAAGGTTCAGAAGTTCCACCACTGCTTGTCTTGTTCTGCGGCCTGTCCCTGTCGCTACATGCACATCGGGCCGCGGGTCATCCTGACATCATACACGAGATGACCCATGACCATTCTGGACCACCGCATTACTCACACATGCCGGCAGTGTCACATTAGCCAGATATCCAACATGCCGACATTTTTACGGCTCTCCGTCCCAGAAAGAAAGGCTGTAGAATTTCATATACAGACCCATTGCATGCAGTGGGGCACGCAACTAATGCGCTGCGCAGGACTTGCAAATTTTGGATCTTGTAGCTAAACCTCGAACTCGAACGCACACATGATACCTACTTACTTACATACTTACTTACTACCTACTTCCACACTTACTTGCTTACACATGCACATGCTGAATTTCCTTGAGCTAATTCAAACTAAACCCAAAGCCCGAGAAAAGGACCCTGCATCTCGAAATGAAACAAGACCCGACCAAGGATCCTTTTCATCAGCGATCCTTTAAGTTTCTATGTAGAGCCCAGAACAAATGGCCCTCACAAAAGCCACATTTTCAAAACGCCCCTAAACTCTAAACATCCTAAACCCCAAACCCCCTAACCCCTAAACCCCTAATGTGCACTAAACCCTTCCTTCCGAAGCTTCAAGCCTCCGGTAAGGTGCCCGGTGGTAGAAATTGACAAGCCCGGGGCGTTCGCTCCTCCAAGGTATTGAAGTCGCTGCTGCATCTCTATTATTGTATATTGTGGTATATTATTGTCTATTATGAAAGATTATCGTATGTAACAGTATATTATGGTATATGCTAGTATATTATCGTATGTAATAGTATGTGATGTTGTATTCTAGTATATTATAGTAGGAGGGTGTAGGGCTTTATCAGGGCTTTATGCTCGAACAACTCGGACTCGCCAGGTGAGGTCTTTCGGTTCGCAGTCGGTGTGGCCCCAGCTTTTCATGGAAGGCTGTGCGCATGTTGTTCGAAGAGCGGGCTACTGTAGTCGGAGGCGACGCTCATAGCGAAAACCCAATCCGACAGAATCCAGGTTGACTCATGTTTGACTACTGCAGAGATCCGTTCTGTAGGGCTTCAAGATTGGGCCTAGGGGAGCCTGGGAGGGGCATGCACAAGATCTCACTCGTCGTTATGCCTTGAACCCAAGAACCCCTCTAGTCGAAGTCCATGACCTGAATCCCAGCACCTCGAAGCCAGAAGCCTTAGCACATTGTTCCGAGCACCTCGAATCCGAAGCCTTAGTTTAAGAGCTTAAACCCACAGCCGTTTCGTGATCAGGTTCGAAGATTACGTGGGCTGCTCTCTAAATCGTGATCCCTGCCCGATTCCGAGAAGAGTACGGCACTTTTATGACAAAAGGCCCCCCACACAGCACCCTAAGCCTAGTCAGCATTCCTCTTCGACCCCGAACCCCAAATCCGACCCCGGCTGAAACCGTCGGGTCTGACCTGGGACTCTGGCATCACCCCAAGATAAAACTCTAAACCCTAGGTTCTCCAGTCAGCCTAGGGTTTAGGGTTTAGGGTTTAGGGGTTTAGGGTTTTGGGTTTAGGGTTTAGGGTTTAGGGGTCATAATAATCACAACAGGGTTTTGGGGTATATCATACTATAACCATGAAAAGGAACCCCCCCAAAAAATGGTATGGGTACCATTATGAAGGCCCCTAGACTAGTAAATTCAGGCAAGAGCCCCCTGCTGGAAGACCGCAGATTTTCAGATCTTTGGCCTCTTCTGGTTGAAGGCTACGAAGAGGGTTCGGGATTGACTTGACGATTTGGAAATCCTTTCGTTGGCCTTAAGATCGAAATCCTGAAACTAAACAACAAATCAAACAAAAATCTCAGAAACCTGAAATTCACCCTTTTTGAGCAGGGACTGCCATGCACTCAGCCATAAGCGCTGGAAGTCTGGAGCTTGGCCGAAACCTGAGATCCTAAAGCCCAAAACCTCCAGGCGCCTGAGATCCTGAACCCCAACTAGGTAGTATTATTAGGGGCACCCCTAAACCCTAAACCCTAAACCCTAAACCCTTAAAGGGCACCCCTTCCTACTTTTAGCTCTCTTAAAAGGGACCTTATTGAGAGGGTCTATATCCCCAAGGCTCCCCCTAATCCTAGCTCCCACCAACACCTCCAGAAGCCTGAAAGCCTGAAACCAAAACTAGACTTTGAAGTGACCACAGGGGAAAAAAGTATAGACGTTAATTTCATAATGGTTCCATTAAGGAACAAGTCCCATAGAAAGTATTCAAGTATGGTACTCCAGAACCCAGAACACCTAAACCAACATGGGGAGTTTTCTACACTAGGGTCCCTTTTTAGGTCCCCAACGTAGTATGGCACCCTTATAGAAAGGACCCCCAAAAGGCACCCTAATTTAAGAGAACTACCCAAATGGGGGTTTCCGAAAATAGAGGACCCTAATATAATACCCTAATATAGTAGGATCCTTACTATAAGGACCCCAAAATAAGGTACCCCAAATTTTCGGAAACCCCCAAATAGCTTCGGAGCCCTTCGTCTCGCGGGTCCTTCGTCTCGCGAGTCGGAAACTTGTGCATGATCAGATCCTGCTGCCTCTGCCTGTCTGGTGGGTTAGGGTTTAGGGTTTAGGGTTTAGGGTTTAGGGTTTAGGGTTTAGGGTTTAGGGTTTAGGGTTTAGGGAATACTGTCTGGTGCTTAGTAGGGAATGGGGGAATGGGTTATAGGGACTACTATAAGGCACCTTAAGGGACTATCATAGGGATGCATTCCTGCATCATCCTCATGGCTCTTACAGAAGTTATCTTATCTATCGTCTTCATTGCAGTTCCCTCTCACCTTGAAGGATCCTTAGTATACATCATCCTGGAGAAGAAAGGGCCCTTACAGAACTCTCCTCAGAAGGGCCCCCCTTCTTATAGGATGAGAGTAATTGACATACCACGCTTCTACTTCTTGAAGCCCCATGTTACTTGCCGTCCCCTTCCGAAGAGGGTTTGGAGGGTCTGACAGCTCCGAAGCCTTCAACTTTTATGAGTCCAGGCGGCAGGAAAGTGTTGTAGTCCGGGCGCTTCTCAGGCGGGCCAGCGGGTGTGGCCTCTGCAACGTCAAGGATCACTTTCGAGTCGATGCGCTTGGGAGTGCAGGGCCAGAGGGTGTACGATGGAGGAGAAGCCTAAGCGATGTGAGTGACACGGAACAGCAAGGGAAAATGACCTGCAATTACAATGAATGATCCTCGAAGAAGTCGAAACTCCGAGATTTGGGACGGACGCAGATCCATCCGCAAGGGATCGGCAAACGAAAACACCTAAATCCTTGGGCGCAACAAGGCCGCGCCTGGCTGACTTCGGTGCATGCAAAGGCTCCGGTAAGGACCTGTCCGGGGGATTCTCGCTCTCAGGTGTGTGGTCTTTCGGTTTAGGGTTTAGGGTTTAGGGTTTAGGGTTTAGGGAGATGTAATGTTAGGGCCTAAATAATTTCCTATACCATTATAGTATAATGGGCCCCAAAACCCTATTCTAACTATCAAGGCCCCTACATTAGGGTTTAGGGTTTTGGGGCGCATATCAGGGGATCAGAGGCTTCTGTATATTTATAAGGAACCCTTGAGGAATCGCATGGGCGAGCACTCAGGCATCCATGCTGGGTGCTAGCTAGGGTCCAAGGCTTTGAGGAAGCTTGTGGGTTGGGCAGCTCTTGACAGGGTTTAGGGGTTTAGGGTTTAGGGTTTAGGGGTTTAGAGTTTAGAGTTTAGGAGTTTAGGGTTTAGGGTTTAGGAGTTTAGGGTTTAGGAGTTTAGGGTTTAGCGTTTAGGGGTTTAGGGTTTAGGGACTTGACCAGGTACAAGAGAGAATAAACAACTCGTGTTATCATCCAACGAGCATGATGCCAGTAACGCTAATGATGCTATTCGTAGCACTTTGACGGCAGTACTGGCGATGGTACTGCTCAGAAGAAGAAAAAAGCATAGCAACAGCAATCATGGCAATAATAAGAAGGATCCCACAGTAATAGCACAACTAGGAACGGCAATAAAATAATCACAATAGTAATAATACTGGTAACAATAACACTGCAAATGTTTCTGTGGTAGCGTTTCGATACACGTGCAGTTCGGATCCCGGAGCTTGGCAACCATAGTCCATAGAGACAAAGAAGCATGGGTCCATGTACTATAGGGGCCCTTAAGAATTAGAATTGGGTTTTGGGGCACATGGCACTATAGTTATAAGAAGGAACCCACAAAAATAGTGTAGGTAACTATCTAGGCTCCTATATTACCCGAATAACTTGTTAATACACTGTGGCCTTAGAGAAGTCCCTCTATAGGTACATATTGTAATGAAAGATGCAAACTACTTAGATCCCGAAGGCATGGTCCTAAGGTTTCGGGTTATACCTGTAGAAAAACATATTCAGGAGCCCTGAGGAATAGTATTTTGAGGGTTCCGGGCTATATCAGATTAAAGTGATTAAAGTCATAATCTTAAGAACTCAAAGGAGCCATACCCCAAACTCTAAACCCTAATTTTGAGCATCTATCGTCAGCCCTGTTCCCGCCATCACGAGGAAGCACACGAGCAAGGGGTGCCCGGCCACAATCTTCACCTGCTTCTCTTCTGCGTGCTCTGGGTCTATAGTTTAGGGGTTTGGGTTTTGGGTGTAGGGGTTTAGGTCTTATACTACCCTAAACCCTAAACCCAATAATACTCTGCAACAAGGCCCTGCAGAAAGCTTGATCGCGCAGACGATGTGCTGCGCAGACTTGACGGAGATAGGCTGATGCTTTCTTCCTATGCCGGCATTGAGGAGATTCATCATAAGATCAGGGTACCTGATGCGGCGGTCCTTATAGCGCAGATCCTATATGACGCAGGGTTCCAAACGGTTGATGATATAAACGCTGCATTACCCAGAATAAGGAAGGTACAGTAATTCCCATAGTTTGGGGTCCTTAAGGTAATGCAGGACTTATATCATCAACAGCATCGGGGTCACTATTTTCTTGGGTTATACTATACTACAATTATAATAAGGAACCCCCTCCCAAAATATTATAGGTGATTCTCGACGCCCTGTACTATTTTTCTGACCCTACACCCTAAACCCCAAGCCCTAAACCCTAAATTCCCTAAGCCCTAAGCCCTAAACCCTAAACCCTAAACCCTATACTATTTTCTGAAACTCACTTTTCCGGCTCCGAGGCCCTGGCCATCGCCGAGGGCTCCTCCTGACGGCGTCTTTGGGGCGGGGGAGGCGCGAGAACGGATACCAATAGTAGTTTAGGGTTTAGGGTTTAGGGTTTAGGGTTTAGGGTTTAGGATACCAATAGTAGTTGGTATTGTGCTCCTGAATGCAGTAGTAATGGAAGTTATTGTAAAAGCAAGACGGCAATAGTAATACAGAAGTAAACTTTGCAATCCTGAATGCACTACACTAGTAAGAGTATGAGTACTAGCAAAAGTATGAGTCCTAAACCCTAAACCCTAAACCCTAAACCCTAAACCCTTCTGGGGGGGACGCTGACGCGAGCTGCGAAGCTCGGACCTCAGGTCTCTCTGGCCAGAGTTGCATTAGAGTTTAGGGCTTAGGGTTTAGTAGGGTTTAGGGGTTTCGGTGCTAGTCTTGTGCTTGTGGCATGATTAAACCCTAACTGCTTGAGGCTGGAGGTTTTTTTTCTCATCTGCCACCCTCGTAATTTCACAGAAGAAACTCTGACTTCATTCGGATCAGAGCTCCGAAGTCCCGGGCCCACTCCTGAGCAGCATAGCACAGCATATGATATAGAACTATTTATTGTAGTACATAATTTATAACCCGTATAGTCTAGTATATATAGTACATAGTATATAGTATATGGTATATAGTGAAGTATAGTGTATAGTGTATAGTATATAGTATAGAGTATGCTGTATATAGTATAGTGTATAGTGTATCGTATATAATGTGTAGTGTGTAGTGTATAGTGTATAGTATGTAGTATATAGTATACAGTATGTAGTATATTAGTATATAGCATATAGTATAAAGTATACAGTATATAGTATAATACAGTATATAGTATATAGTGTATGGCATATACTATATAATGTAGTGTATAGCGTAGCATAGCATAGTATAGTATAGTATAGTATCGTGTAAGAACATTACATAGCGAAGTGTAGAGTGGCTCCCCCCGCAGGATCGCTCCTTCACCTCCACCACCGTCGCGCTGCCGAAGGCCTGGTGCGCCTGGAAGCTCCACAGCGCGCCTCGGAAGGGAAAGGACACTAAGAACAGGAGTAATAGCGATTAACAACAGAAATAACTTGAAAGTAAGATTATACTGGGTCATATATACTAAGTTGTGTGTGTGTATATATATAGAGAATACTAGTTTACTAGTTATAAAGAAAAGGAATACATGTATAGCAACGAATAGCAGTCGCGCTGTCAACACTCTCACGCACCAGAGTCCAAACAGGGCAGTCGGGTTGCAAACGCCGAGGGCCAGCAGCAGCATGGCCCTCACCTGGGCTCGTGACGGCCGGAATATCCCTTAAGCTTGATTACTGTAGCGGCCTAAACAGTTACCACTACTACTTTGGGGGTGCCTTACTATAAATATAGTATATAGTGAAGATAGTGTAACGGGCCCCCCAACCCCTATTCTAATTATTAAATTAAGGCCCCTCCTACGTTACTGTGCTCGAGGCGCGGAGCTTCGACCTGGGTAACTTTGCGAAGGGTCGGTGTCGGTGTTTGGAGCGCTTGAAACCCAGAGAACCTAATACCTCAGAATTAAGGAATATATAAATTGTGGGGTCCTTAATAATATATTATGATGTAAGGTATCTTTTCTTTAAGTAAGGGGTATGGGGTTCTCTTGGAACCCCGAGGAACTCTGCTGCAACCCACAGCTGAACCTCACTGCGGGACGAAGCCCCGACGCGACCGAGGGACGCGGCGGCGGATCGGCATCGACATCATTGCCATGGCTAACGAGGACGGGGCGGGCTGAAATGATCAAAACTTGGCACCAAAACAGGCTGTGAGCGCGAGGGTAGGCAGACTTCACTCCGCATGCGGCTCTTCGTCGGGCTCCATCCTTTGGGCCTTGTTACGCTCCCATCCACTTACCCCCGTATCAGATCCTATCTACCGTAAGGGGCCATATACCTCCAAGGGGGTACAAAGAAGGTCCGGGGCTTTGGAGGTACGTCAGGGCTGGGCCTTTCCAAATGCAAAGGAGAGCTAGCGAGGCCTTGTTGGATCTTTTTCTGCCGAGCCGGAAAGACTTGAGTATGAAATCCGAGTGCTTGCTTCTGATGACGACAGTCCCGCCGCTGCCCTCTCCTACATTGTCCAATCCACAGAATCAGAAGTTTCCATTCATCAGAGGCAGCACGCGACTTTCTGACCTGGACGGTCGAAAGATCTCCGGGCTGGGAGGATTCAAATCCGGAAAACGCTCTCACTTCCTGTGCCTTGGCTTGCAGAGCCGCCAGGAGATGTTTAGGGTTTAGGGTTTAGGGTTTAGGGTTAATCGTGCTCCAGCTTGAACGCTTGAGTCAGCAGCAAAGCAGGTAATATAGGAGCTTAACAGTTAGACTTTGGGGTAGATCACAGTATATGCATCATCACGAAACCTGATAAGTAACGTGGGTGTAAAAATATTCGAGGTCCTATGTGGGTTTCTGCAGAAAGAGCCATATTTGTTTTGGGGGAACCTACAGTCTCCTACTTAAAGGATCAGGGGACTTAGTAATTAGGGTTATGAATAAGGTAACGATAGTTATAATTTATTATAACTCCCATTAAGGTACTTATAACCTTACTTACTAGGTCCCATGATCCTCCAAGTATGGATGTATTAGCTTGTTTTGGATCGGGCTCTAGATGCTTGAAATAAACAGAGATATAATGTAGCGGCCTTCATAATTAGAATAAGGGTTTTGGGGCCCATTATACTATATAGAATCTGCCTGTCGGTGTTTGTGTTGCCGAGGCCGCCTTTCGAGACCTCGTCTTCAACAGGCTTGGGATTGATGGCGTGTGCGGTTTGGGCTAGGATCTATAGAGGGTTCAGGTCAACAGGGTGAATGCAGGGGCCTGAATAATGAGAATAGGGTTTGAGGGTATATTATACTACAGTTATAATAAGGAACCCCCAAAATAGTATAGTATAGGTAATTATTTCATCAGGCACCTATGTTCATGGTTCTTCCGCGATGAAGACTGTTGCCCCTCAAGCCTCAAACATACTTATCAGCTCAAGCCTCTGGCATGCTATTTTGTCGGTTTCTGGTTATAACTATAGTCCTCAAACTCTATTCTACTTATTAAGGCCCCTAAACTAACCCTGTTAACCTGAAGCCCCTATCAATCAGCAAGGGGCGACCGTCGTCGCGATTAAGCCTTGGCCGGCTTGGGCATCTTGATCACGGGGAACCTCAGCGTAGGGGTGTTTGGGAGTTGTCGGGTGTTGGGGGGGGGGAATCTTTATACATATATATATATAGATATATATATAGTTATAGACAACCCTAAACCCTAAACCCTACACCCTAAACGAATCTTGTGGCTCTGGAGTTCGGACCTTTCGCCTAGGTCTCAGGTTTGGTGCTCGCTCGGGACCCTAACCACTAAAGGGTACTTTATAGGAACCCCCTTAGGGGATCTATTTTTTAGATCTTTTTGGGGGTAGTATTATTAAGGGTACCCCTTAAAGGGCACCCCTTCTGAACCCTACTTTTGGCTCTCTTAAACGGGACCTTATTGAGAGGGTCTATATCCCCAAGGGTCCCCCTAATCCTAGCTCCCATTTTGGGGGGTTTGGGAATCGTTCAAGAAGCAGCCCGCCCGCAACCGCCGCCATGATCGCAGCCGGGATGAGGGCAGCCTGCGAATTTGCACGGTTTAGGGTTTAGGGTTCAGGGTTCTAGGGTTTAGGGTTCAGGGTTCAGGGTTTAGGGTTTAGGGTTTTAGGGGGAGTGCAGATTGAAAAGCCGGCGTTCGGCCTTTCTTTGGGGATCTGGAATTGGAGCCCTTGGCTTACGCGAGGATCCACGGCATCTGCGTGCTCATGCGTGCCCGTGTCTCATTCGGAAATCGCACCTCAACTCACGGCTTCTCTCCCTGCCCTTTTTTTCTCGAAGTTGCTGGAATCAGCCGTTCATGGGAATTTATAAGCTTCCTGTGAAGCCTTCGATCCTAAAGAGAAGCAGCATGCTGCGAATCTGTCCCTTGCGGCCCTTGCTTTCACCGATTGCTTCAGAAGTAGAAAACCACCCG
This sequence comes from Symbiodinium sp. CCMP2456, assembly GCA_905221635.1. NCBI lineage: Eukaryota > Dinophyceae > Suessiales > Symbiodiniaceae > Symbiodinium > Symbiodinium sp. CCMP2456. The sequence continues at coordinate 21,925 of CAJNDV010031624.1, forward strand.
CTCGCAGCCATTTCCACCCAGAGAACCCAATACCCCCTGATTAAGGAATATACCTCAAATCATAATATTAAGGCCCTTATAATTTAAGGTATATTCCTTAATTAAGGGGTATTGGGTTCTCTGGGCACCCTCCCGCGACTGAAGAGACGACACCCGCAGAACAGGAACCCGGCAAAGATCGCAAGCTGTCTCTTCAGCTTGGGGCTTTGAGGTACTGTAGGGGCCCTTTTTTTTAGAACAGGGGGTTTTGGGGGCTCCTTGTTGTTATAGATATAATGGAAGATATACCCCAAACCCTATTCTAATCATTAAGAGACCCTCCCTACCTAAACGCTAAACCCTAAACCCTAAACCCTAAACCCTAAACCCTAAACCCTAAACCCTGAACCCTAAACCCCCACCCCCCCAAGCTGCCGGCCCCTGGCTCCGCCTGGATTCCGTAGGGGCCATGGGTCTCCTTGGCCGCGACGCCACCCAGGCCGAAGAAGAAGGTGCCCGAGCCGAAGAGGAGCACCTTCTTCATAGGTGCCTAAAGAATTACCTATACTAGTTAGGGTTTAGGGGTTTAGGGGTTTAGGGTTTAGGGTTTAGGGTTTAGGGGTTTAGGGATTCAGGGGTTTAGGGTTATACTACACTATCTGGGGGTTCCTTATTCTAACTATAGTATAACATGCAGCGCTGGGCGCAGGCATCGGTTTGTCGATGCAGGCGCCGAACCCTGGAGCTCCAAGTACGCAAATAGTACCTACTTTGGGGTCAATAGTACCTATACTCTAATAGTACCTACTTTGGGGTCAATATAGCACCTACTCTAATAGTACCTACTTTGGGGGTCAATAGTACCTACTACTTTTGGGCTTTTTGGAGCCCTATAGGGGAAGACACCCCCCCCCCCAATGGTACCTACTACTTTGAGCTTTTTGGAGCCTTAGGGGAAGACACACCCCCCCCGAAAACCAGGAAGAAATGGAAGGAGCCCGCGGTTCCATCGCTTCCGCGCGTCGAATGCTCTCCGCCCTGCCTTGAGGAGGGTGGGAGAAGGCTCACCGCTCACCTAGCAGCTTCGGCGAATTCGCGGACTTGAGGTGAGCAAAGGTCTCAAAGGGTGCTTCAGGGTTTTGGGTTTAAGGTATTATAGGGTTTAGGGTTGAGGGGTAGTTCTTGCACATCACTGCTGCGTTTTGCTGAAACTGTGCAGCCGCTGTCGTCGCAGTCTCTTGCAGCCTCTCTCCGCGTGCGAGGTTTAGAAAGGAGCCGAGCGCTGCGGAAGCGTTGTCGAAACCTTCTGGCTGGTGGCTCTTGTGCGGGCTTTGAAGTGTCCGACGGAGTCCGCGACGACCCGAAACCCTAAAACACTAAAGGGCTGAACTCCTCAATCCTGCAAAGTAAGTAAGGTTAGAAGTTCCTTAATTGTACGTAATTGTACCTCTAGTTACAGTTATGGCTCTAGCCACGAAGTGCCATGATCCTGCAGTCGTTGAGCTGGCGACGGGCCTGCGCACGCGCCCAGGCACCAAGGCCAACGCCGAAGTCGGTGAGGTAGCCTCCGTTCCCGGGTTTGTTAGAGCTCATCGTGTCTCGTCTGTCCGTGCGAACGGGAGCGGTTTCATAGCCAAGTAGCCGGTGAAGTGCGTGGTGCAGATGGGGCAGGAGGTGCACCTAGGATGTGCGAAAGTATGATTCTCAGGACATCTTTGCCTGAGATGCCAACACCGAAGTCGCGATTCTCGATGCTCGCACTTTAGAGGTCCGCTACGTAGTCGAGTGCTGGCTTGAATCCACCAGCATTTGCAAACATCGAGGGTCGTGCATCCTGCCGAAGGGCGCGGGGCTCTGAGCTCACCCCTCAAACTTCCAAAACCCTGAACACCTGATCAAAAACCTAGGTTCCCGAGTACCCCTTAACAATAAGGGTACACTTGTTCCTACTGCTTGGTTGTAATGAGGAAACCCAAAAAAGAACAAGGGCCAAAGGCCAGAACCTCGGAACCATGAACATCAGGATTCTGAAGCCACAGACCTCACAGCCCGCAAAACCTTGCATTTGCCGAAGCACCTTCGGGTGACGCCGTTCTGGATGCCCTGGTGAAGGGGCTCATGAGGTTCGGCTTCTTTCTTTTCGTTGAAAAAGTCAGGGGAAAATTCGGCCTTCAAGATTTCTAGGAGTCGGATTCGCACTCTAGTTCGCATTCTCGGCTGCTGCACGGCTTAATGAACCTGAGTCTGGACTCTTCGAGTTTCAAGCGTGCGGCTTTACTCTATATACATATACATACATACCTCTATCTATCAAAAAACAGAGGTATATATCTATAGATATAGGTGTATGTATGTATGTGTATGCATGCATGCATGAACCCGGTTCTATGAATGACTGCCGAAAGCCGCCTTGATATCGTGATGCCCCATGTGTAGTTTTTTTTTTGAATTGGTGGTAATTTTAACGTATCTGCAAAGCACATGGTGAGGCGGAATCCCACAGCCCAGCATGATGTCGGGGCCTTAATATAATTAGAATTCAGAATAGGGTTTTGGGGATACATATATATATATATATATATTTTTTTTTTCTCTAGTGCAATCATAAAAGGGAGTCACCCAAAATAGTCTTGGTAATTATTGAGGCCCCTATGTTGCCTGCTGCTGCATCCGAATCCAATCCCGGAGCGGAGATGGATTCTTTGACCCTTTCCCTTCAAGCCAACCGAAACCTCCTAAACCCTCATGGCACACCCCCAACACTCTTTTCTGATTATTGCGGCCCCTACATTATGTAGCACCCTTTGCAGTTAACCCATAGAACCACCCTAAACCCTAAACCCTAAACCACCCTAAACCCCTAAACCCTTTATATTTAACCCATAGAACCCCAAACCCTAAACCCCCTAAACCCTAAACCCTTTATAGTAAACCCATAGAACCACCCTAAACCCTAAACCCTTTATAGTTAACCCACAGAGCCCCAAACCCTAAACCCCAAACCCATAGAGCCCCTTAAAAGGAACCCTTCTCGGCCCCAAAACTGCTGGATGCTGCCTAAACCCTAAACCCTAAACCCTAAACCCTAAACCCTAAACCCTAAACCCTAAACCCTAATGGAGGGCACTGTCCTGGGAGAAGGCGAAGAGCAGCAGCGACTCGGAGTGGGAATCGTTACCACTGCCGTCCGCTGCCTATCGACTTTAGGGTTGGGTTTAGAGTTTAGGGTTTAGGGTTTAGGGTTTAGGGTTTTTTTTAGGACTTAGGGTTTAGGGATTAGGGTTTTGGGGTTTAGGGTTTTATTTGGTTCGGCCAGGTGGTCTAAGAGTTAAGATACAACATGATACTGCCCGGACGTATGCCAGAGACAAGATACGGGCTTACTTTTCGACATTTTGTGGTTTATAGGGTTTAGATCTTCCCGGGAATTCAAAGAGTTCAATAAAACTGTGGACGTTGGAGCGGCGGAAACCACTCCTTCAGCTTCCTAAGTTCAGCTGCAAGTCTTTTCTAGCTCGGAATGCCAACTCTCCCCTCAACACCCTTTGAGATATTCCCGGAGCCTCAATTCTACCCTTCAAGTGATTGCCTTGCAGTAGTGGACCAAGCAGCCGCCGAGCACCTCATGTTGACATGGAGACGAAGCGCGTCTCTAGGGCGCTAAGAACTCTAGAGCTCACTTGAGAAACTGAGAAGAGCCCATGCAGAGCTGCGCCCAGGCCAGGCACGCAGAAAGTGGACGCGAGCATGTTCGGGGAGTAGCGGCCCTGGTAGACCTTGGCACGCAAGGACCGGGGTGACGGCATCGTGGCTGCTGCTGAGTGCCGTCTTTACTTACGCACAGGTGTTCATGCCATCTCGAATTCCGCAACATTGACTGCATCCAAGGCACTGCTTCACCGTCGGACTTGCTGTAGCCTGCCAAGACAGTATCGAGAAGCTGGCTAGACAGGAGGAGGCTGCTGGATCAGATCCGCCTGCCACGAAGCTGCCGGCAGCGAACGCGGCCATGAGGTGAAAGAATGCGGCTCCACCATTCATAATCAGGCGTCCTGCAGAACAAGAACAGCACTGTGGGCTGCCGGAGACTTGTCGACTGAAGTTCTCCGCGGTGGGAGCCTACAAAGGCGCTCCTGTGTGGCTGGTGTTGCCGGTCTGATGGGACACGGTCATGCCCATGTCGATGATGGTCAGGGCCTGAGGTCCAGAAGGTGGCGCAACGCAAAAGCTGCGAACCAGCTGAAGGGGCCTTAATAATTACAATAGGGCTTAGGAGTATATTCTACTATACTTATATTAAGGAACCCTCCCAGATAGTATAGGTAATTCTTAAGGCCCCCATATTACCCTGGCTGCCATGCTGTCGTCAGCCCGAGCCAAAGCCACTTTAGGGCCGCACGTTCACGTAGCCGGATGCGAAGCACAGGATGTTCTGCATCATCCTCTGTCTGGTGCTTAGTAGGGAATGGGGGAATGGGTTATAGGGACTACTATAAGGGACCTTAAGGGACTATCATAGGGATGCATTCCTGCATCATCCTGATGGCTCTTACAGACATTATCTTATCTATCGTCTTCATTGTAGTTCCCTCTCACCTTGAAGGATCCTTAATAAAAAAACCGGTTAAGCCAACAAAAAAGAACTACAATGGAGACTCTAGGCATGTACGCATTCGATATCCGAGCTGACACTACGAATCTAAAATAATAGGGTTGAGGGTTCAGGGCTTATAGGATTTAGGGTTTAGGGCTACGGGCTAAGGGTTTAGGGGTTAGGGTTTAGGGGACGAAAAGAAGTCTGCGATGGCAGTCGCCATTTCCCCAAGGGACGGAAGCTGTGAAGCCTTTCACATGTAGAATGAAATGCAGTATGTTATGCTAGTATACTATATCTGTATGTACAGTATACTATGATATGTTATATCATATTAGATCAGATTAGGTTAGCTTATGCTTTAAACTCTGTTTCTTTGAGCCCAGGCGGCAGGAAGGTGTTGTAGTCCGGGCGCTTCTCAGGCGGGCCAGCGGGTGTGGCCT
>CAJNDV010031624.1:33789-47073 GCA_905221635.1 Symbiodinium sp. CCMP2456
CACACTTGACTCTACCACACTTGACTCTACGACACTTGACTCTACGACACTTGACTTTACCACACTTGACTCTACGACACTCTCTTTAGACTCTCTATAGACTCTCTATAGCCGACACTCATGGCCCCAAAACTCATGGCTAATGATGCTTTCGGGCCACTCGTCTTCTAGTTTTCAAAAACCTCCCCATGCCAGGTATGGGGGTTTCCCGTGCAGATTCTCCTCTCACCTGCTTGAACACCAAAGTTTCCAATGCATCACCTGTTAGTTCATTGATTCAGTCAGGCAAATCCTCCACTCGTTTGCAGATTGGATGCGGGCCATGCAGGAAGGAGCCATGCCTGTCTCCTTACGAATCGTGCTGAACCCACAGAACCCACAGACTGTATCATCCAGGACCGTGCTGCGCCACGTTCATCTGGATGAAGCTGAATCCATGCAGGTTTTGCTGAGCATCAAATTCTCTAATTATTAATTCTTCGCCAGTCCAAAGGAACCATAGTCGGACCAGAATTTGTTTGTATACCACATGCAGAATTCCCTAAAGAAGTTCATGAGGAATGGTCCTTTCCACCGGTCCCCGGAAAACTTGGCAAACTTCCAGGACGTGCTCCAGGTAGTTCTCAATTCTTCTGCGTGCAGTGAATTCCCTGTTGCATCGGGTGATGCTGCACACAAAGTGGAACGTGTCGTATGCAACGAATTCTGCCTCCTGATTCGAAAAGCGATAGAGCAAGCACGCGAGCGTCGCCGGCTCCAGTCCTTCATTGATGGCCACCGGTGTTCTCGCCAGGCCAAAGGTCATGGTGGTGAGACGAGTCTACAACGTGGGTGAGTGGGGTATGCCTGGTGGACCTCAAGTGTGCATAACAGGAATAGTGTTACCCACCCTCGCCCCGGCAGGCAGCAGCATCACCCATCATCCGAGCACTTAGGTTCGGGTTAGGACGGTAGCTAGTTGTCGCGAGTTAGTTGACCTCGTAGACGTCGTGGAGGTTCCTCCTCAGTGGGCCGAGGAGTTGAGTCCACTTCGATCCTGCCAAACAAATTCGTCCCATGCACATCTGCCGCGCACCAAAATCCCCCTAAACTTCGCAAACAAACAGACAGCGAAGTTGTTGGGTCGTTTCGAAGACTTCATAGAGCTCCAGAGGGTCGGGATCACATAAGGTGGGGCGGTTGCACGAAGCGAAAGGCAACCATTCCTCAGTGTCCTTCAAGGTTACAAAACAACTAGAGTTCGCTCTCGAGGCTTTGAAACGGCCACAACCAATGTACCTGATGAAGGTAGGAATGGTGATGGGCTTCTTGGGTCACGGTGCTTCCGACTGAGTTTGGGGTTTTAGGTATAAGGATTTTGGTTTGAATTACAAACTCATGATATAGCACTAGCAAATCGAGTTCGGGAGTGAGGCTTCAGTTTCATCTTGACTGTCAACGACTTCAATTACTTCAGTTGAGGTGTTAAGTTCAGGGACTTGTTCCTGACTTGCAAGGACTTCGACTACGTCATGTTGATCCTGTATTTCAAGCGGGACTCTCAGTAGCTCGGGCAGGGATATTTGCTTGAGTCGGGGTTGGTCAAGTAGGGATTTTTGAAGGTCTGCCTTGTGGGAAATCCTAAACCCGAGATTGAGGAGTCTGTCTAGTACTTCCTCACTAAGGGTGTTAATATTGATAGCGGTGAAGGCGGCGAGGACTATCCGTTCAAGAGGATTCACACCAGCCGGAACATACCCAGCATGAAGTAGTCGTCGTGCTTTCAGAAAGTACGGTTTGTCAATATTTACGACTCGCCCTAGAACTGAGGCCCCTTGATGTTGCATTGTGACTGTGCCTAGAGCATCTTGAATCCAGAGGCCCGACCCCGGGATGGGTGAGGAGAGCTGAACGACTAGAGAATCATCCATGTGGTACATCCTTGCACCCCTCCTCATGGTGAAAGTCGTGAACCTGAAATTAGGTGCAATCCAGGCCAGGGTTTTAGTCACAACTAGCAACTAGGCAGAAGCAGGGCATGTCATGAGAGAAAGATAATAGGTGTTGACTGCTTCGGGGATTGGCTCCTGCCACAATGTAGCGAACTCCTTCACGACTGTTTAGATAACTCGCCGGATACAGGAGGAAGAGCGCGAGTATGACAGTATGTCTTTGAGGGTGGGAGGGGAGGCTCTACGTACAATTCTGGCAGCTTCCAATTCGATGGGCCTCAAACGTGGATCTTCCGTGATGTCCCCAATCAGGGTTGGAGGCAGCAAACTATCCTAAGATTCCCTACAATCAATGAGACTGAGGGGCTCAGAAAACGAAGAATGTCCGTGAGGGCAGGAGAATCATGTTCAGCGGCTGCGATTGGACTATCTAGGTCCAGCCCCTCCGGGGCCTCCCTAAGTGGTCAGAAACGAAGGGAAGAGGCGTGTAAGTAGCCCTGGCCGCAGCCTTCGTGCAGCTTGCTGGCCACGGCTGCCATGTGGCGCCCACCCGACGTGGGACCCCACGTGGCCGCTCCGAGGATTTCACCCGTGGCAGTATCAAAGATGATGCCGTCACGAGTAGCCTCCTCCACCTTCCCACGGAGGCTGCGTCAAAGGTACATTGGCTTCAGGCCTCCGCGGGTTTCGGGGAGCTGCTCGGCCAGCTCCGCGACAGCCTTGTCGGCAAGCGAGTCCAGGAAGGGTGGGACTTCCGGCTCCTCCTCGAAGTCCGAAATGTCGGACGCTGAGGCCTCGCTTGCTGGCTCCTGGATGATGAGCTTTTGGAGGACGGCTGTGTGGACGGTGGACGAGCGGGCACGTGTACAAGTCTCATGAAAGTCTTGAGCCGTAGCCATTAGGGTTCAGGGTTCAGGGTTTAGGGTTTGGGGTTTAGGGTTTAGGGTTTGGGGTTTAGGGTTCAGGGCTTCAGGGTTTCAGGGATTCAGTTTAGGCGTCAGGGGCCCAAGAGTTAGAGCTCTCGGGCCTCTAGGGTACTGGGCTTCAGGTTTTTACAATGGTTGACTCCAGGATATCGCATCAACTGTCTGGCATTTCAGGTTTCGATTTGGGCGGTTCAGGTTTGGGGGTTCGAGGAATTTTTGCAGGTCTACTTGCATTTTGTACGGCTTCACCTCTGTAGCCTGCACACTCGGACACTGGCTGATGTTGACTCATGGTTTGCAATCGGTTGACATTCAAAATGATTCTGAGCTTCACCTCTAGCGACGGGTCCAACAAGTTACAGCATATCAGAACCAGTGTCGCCGCCCGAATCGCTGTCACACTACAACGTAGACGTGGCCCGATCCGGAACGAGTCTCCGTACATGGCGGAGCGACGTGAGAATTAGATGCGTAGACAGGTCAAGCTGACCTACTAACTATTCAACGGCCGAAACACTAAAATGCTGAAATGATAACACTCGAGGCTAAGTCGGTCAAGTACTGGGGCTGTCCTCTTTTGCCTATGAGAGTGGCCCACAAGGAGAGAACAATGAGACCAGAGAGGACTCACCTCGCCTGTACAGAGCAGCCTAAACATAGTCTACAGTCTACAGAAGATTCCTTACAGAAGATTCCTTTTTGCAGCGGGCTTGCCCAAGATTCCTAAACCCTAAACGCTAAACCCTACGAGGACCCTCAATGCACCCTTAAACAGACACCTGGCCCCTCACTGTGGGTATCTGGACAAAATACGGGTGCTGGAGGGTCTGGTATAGGTGCTTGAACCATGAGAAAAAAAGTTGGGGTATGGCACAAGCAAAACGATACTGGGGACCCCCCAAAGGGGGCAGCATCACTCCTAAACCCTAAACCCTACACCCTAAACCCTAAACCGAGCCCTACACCTCCGAGCAGCCACAGACATGGAGAGGTTGCAGAAGCGAGGCTGCCCAAACTGGTCGAAGTAGTCCCTGCCGCCCGAAACTAGGGTTTAGGGTTTAGGATTTAGGGTTTAGGGTTTAGGTTGACAACTCTAAGTGCGCGCTTCGGGTGCCGACCGTCAGGTTCGGGTCTAAGGCCTTAGGGCCCATAGAAAAAGTGATCATTTCTGTAACCGCCTGAAATGACGAAGAGAAGCCCTCACCCGTACACTGCGAGTCTTCAGCGCTTTGGGGTTAGGAAAAAGTGGTGCCGTGTCGAATAGTCATGCTTGCGAGCATGTATGCTGCGGCTCAGGGCGTCCATGCATCTGCAAGAAGACGCCCTTAGACTTAGGTCTCGTGGAGCGAGATGAGCATTGTCTGGGCACCTTTCTAAACTGCATCCTCCTAGGCTTCTCAGGAACCATCCGGGAACCAAGCTAAGAAGAACAGCCTTCGGGAAGGAGCCCTCTAAATTCGTATCTCCGCTTAACCTCAAAACCATACTCATACTCCCTAATAAACGTAAGCCTTACAAACGCACATCCTGCATCCGAAAGTCCCAAACCCCAAACCAAACTTCCTTAGCCCATGGTACGTGGTTGGAGCGCAGCTTCGGGGGTCTCTAGGAGTCATGCGGCTAGAGTTCAGGGTGTCGGTAAGCGCTGAGGGGTTGAGAAGTTCAAGGCTTTGGATCCGGGGTGGCATGGCTTCTCATTGTCCCCAAGACAACTTTTCAGTCTTCCTGTATCGCCCCTCAAAAAGACCCAACAATCCCAGGAGCCTTAAGCCGAACTCTTCGAAACACTCCGCCTGAGGCGACGAACGGCTGTTCGAGTTGCTTGGGCTTTGGGTGCATAGGTTGTCGGGGTTAAAGCTCCCAGCCTTCAGGGTTTAGCAGACTGTGTCTGTTCTTCCACCTCAACCACCCCCACCCCATCCCGGCGCACGCATGCGCCCTGCGGAAATCCTGTGAAGACCTACATTTCCTTCTCAAGTTGAGCTGTTCGTTCTGCCAAACTTTACCCGAGTTCGAAAGTCTAGCGCATGTCGGGGTCCTCGCTGCCCTCAGCTAAACGGACCCTGAGAAGCAAACGAACCCAGAAGCAAAATAAGCAAAAGCACACTCCCCAGCCTATCGCGAGAGAAAGCGCAACTCCACGAACAACCCTTCTTTGAACTCACCAACCCGTTGCCCGGGTCGCAAACAAAATGCACTTCAAGACGAATCGAGGCGTACCGCCCCCAAGCCATCTGCCTGAATCCTAGCGGAAAGACAAGTTCTATCCTCGGAGTTGAAACCCCTTCCCAACCGGTAAATCTGGGGCTCGATGCAAGGTGTGCATCAAAGCCCTCCGGCGGGAAGCCCACAGCTCAAGGGTCCCGAAGGAATAAGAATCTCAATTCCAAGCCTGAACCTCAGACAATAGGTATACATATATATATACACACATACATGTACATACATACATACATACATACATACATACATGCATGCATGCATGCATGCATGCATGCATGCATGCATGCATACATACATACATATGCATATGCATATGTATACAGTGGCCGTCTAGAACAAGTACAAGGTTTTGTGGTATGTTATGGTATAGATGTAAAAACTCTCGGTATAAGTATAGGCTTCTCTCTTTAAAAACCCCCTAAACTCCGGAGACCAGGGTCCCTGCCACACCCCGCTTGGTTAGGTCCGCGACCACCAGTCCTCCCCTGTCGCGAGGAGGCAGCAAAGGGCAGATGGCGGGTCTCGGGATTCTTGAGGGTTTAGGGTTTAAGGTTTAGGGTTTAGGGTTTAGGGTTTAGGGTTTAGGGGTTTTGTAGAGAGGGGCCTGCCTTAAGAACTAGAATACAGTAGGGTTTGGGGGAAGATTCTACTACAATTGAGGGGCCTTTATTAACTAGAATAGGGCTTTGGAGGAAAACTATATGTATATATATATATATATAGAGAGTTAGAATACGGAACCTCGCAGAATAGTATGGGTAATTACTTAGGCCCCAAAATGAAGGGTCCGTAAAGGTCTGGTGTTTTGGGGCTTACGCTCTCCCAACTCGGACTTGCCAGGCGAGGTCCAACAGGTGCAGGTCGGCGTTTTGGGTTTTTTTTTGGGGTTTATAAGTGTTTTTTTGTGTGTTTTTCGGGTGTGGGGTGGAGGGTCAGGATTCGAGGAGCTGGAGTTCAGGACCCAACCCTAAAACACACCCCAAAGAGTATTATATCAACCCCAATTCAAGAAACAGGCCCCTCAAAATCCGCTCTTCGACGCCCTGTGGAATGAGTATACTCTTCTATACTCGTAACCTTGTAGGCAGTATCAGTATACGTAGTCCGAATAGGAGCCTGTCACGCAGCAACGAGGGGTGCCTCAAGTTCTGTGCTCGCCCAGCTTGCACAGTTGGGTGTTGGGCCAGCTCATCCTCAGAGTGCGCAAAAGCCTTTATGGATTTAGGGGCCTCCTGTTTCTTTTTTTTTAGGGTTTAGGGTTTCGGGTTTAGGGGCCTCCTTTTTCTTTTAGGGTTCAGGGTTTCGGCGCTTCTGAGCTTCTGTAACCTTCAGGGCTTTAAGGGTTTATGGGTTGCAACTTCCCAGGTTGCCAAGCCCTAAGTTTAAGACTTCCTACATTCCAAGTCCGACCAGTTTGGTCGTGAGAGAAATAGGCCGGCCCTGAAAGGTGCCTTCCTTAAAGGATCATGGGACTTACTAAGTAGGGTTATAACTAAGGTAACTATACTTATAACCCCAATTAAGGGGCTAACCCTAAACCCTAAACCCTAAACCCTAAACCCTAAACCCTAACCGTACTTACTAAGTCCCATGATCCTCTAAGTAACCTATCTGTCAACTTGTCCTGCCGGACCTGTAAAAAGACAGCCCCAACAGAAACCCCGAAGCCTGCGCTGGACTGTTAGGGTTTAGGGTTTAGGGTTTAGGGTTTAGGGTTTAGGGTTTAGGGTTTAGGGTTTAGGGTTTAGGACCCAAAACAGCAACCCCTAAACCCCAACAGACCATAAGAGCCAAAACCTGAACTCTCAACCCTAAGCCCCGAAATATCCAGGCCACCAAGCCCTCTGGAAAACCCGACTCCCAAAGCTCAGCGCCTCAAACAAAAAACGAAAACGGAACAACACCGATCTTCGAAATCCGAACTTCGGAAACTCCCAGTTCCAAAGTCTGAAAGGCCGGAGCCCTGGACAAGAACCCCAGACTACATGCAGAACCCAACCTTACACCACGAGCTCTGAAAGTCCCAAACTAACTACCCAATGTCCTTCACTGCGCATCAACACCTACTGAAAGGCATTCCATATCCCCCAAGTCTTCTCAAAACCTGCCGGGCCCTAAACTTTCCATGTCCTGAACCCTAAACCCCTAGAGTCTCAACCCCCTACTTATTCTAACTCTGAACACCAAACCGTAACCCCTAAACCCCTTTTAAACCCCAGTAAGCACCTTTAAGCACCTTTAAACCCCTTTAACCCCTTTAAGCCCTTTAAACCCCCTTTAAGCCCCTTTAAACCCCTTTAGACCCTAACTCAAAGCCCCGCACTCCGATCTGCTGCGCCTCCTCTCCATCATCCATGCTCCCGAAACCTGAGATCCGCTCAGTGAAGAGAGCCAAAAGTAGGGTCAAGAAGGGTCTCCCTTTAAGGTGTCTCCCTACTATCTAGGAGTAGAGGGGCCTTCACACTTGCAAGGAGGGTTTGGAAGTCTTTCAGAACCCTTGCTATGGTTACTCGGGAGCTGTAACGCAAAATAGTACCTAGATTGAGTTTTGAGTTTTCTGAAACTAGACTCTGCTAGGGGGATACGATATCAAGAACCAGGTCTAGAGCTCATGACTTCCGGGCCTCCTACGTAAGGCTTTTGGCCCTGGTGGGTTTGCAGGAAGCTTGTGACACATCCACTCGGACAAGTCCAGGCAAGGTCTGCCGACGACATTGGGAAGCCAAAGTTCGATGGTTCCCCGACACCCCGGACAAGCCACAAAGGGCTTTCATTGCCCTGAAGGTTTAGGGTTTAGGGTTTAGGGCCACAAAGAGCTTTAGGGTTGAGGGTTTCGGGGTCACTGCTATCCTGCTGGGGCAGGGGATTTGGGCGAAGTCTTGAGCTGTGGGTTTGACTTTGCAGAATTTACTTTGTAATGGCATGCTTGTGTAGATGGCTATAAAGACACAGCAGAAGCATGGGATGTGGGGGTGGTAGCTAGCCTTTCCAAAATCAAGTGAACACAGCTCCAGTTTCAGAGTTTGACAACAAAGGTGAGTTGGGGGCTTCATGACCCTGAAGCACTGAAGCACGGAGTATACCCCCATGTGGCTATTGACCCAAAGGAGTGCTGAGAAGGGTTTGAGAATTCTTGCCTTTCCGGGTTAGGACCATACACGCACCTAAGTTACGGCGCGCTTTTCTGCAGGTTTTCCGGTTTCGAGGCTTTCGCACTGGATTCTAGGCGCTTAAAGGACAGGACTTTACTTTGGGAAGGGGGGTGGGGGTGGGCTGATTCTGGTGCCGCCAACTTTGTCCGAAAAAAAGGGGCTCTGAACCCACGCCTGCCAGCAAAAGTCAAGACACTGCAGATACATGCCTCTGAGAATGACATTCAGGAGCCACGTAGCCATGTAGAGAAAACATGCGACGCCCTAAGCTTCAAGGCTACATGGTTCTTGAAAGTCTTTTTCACAGGCATATCTGCTATCTGCACTGTCTTGACTTTTGCTGGCTGGTGTGGGTTAAGAGCCCATTCCACATAATCCTGGCTTCCGAAAACCCGTTTGCGGTAACTTTTATCGTGTGACCAGTTAGGGTCTCCGTTGTAGGTGGCTCAGGGTGCGGTATTCCTATAGTCGACAGGGGTGCAGGTCTAACTATGTGGGTAGTTGTCAAAATTATGGTCCCTTTTGGGGTACCCTAAATAATAGGTGCCGTATTTTCATAAGGACCCAAACAGGGACCATAATTTTGACAACCACCCATGTCCTAACTAAACCCCAAACGCCAAGGTGCCGGGGGAAAGGAAGCGGGAAGGCCCATCGCTGGTGAGGGGCCGGCTGCACCTGGGGCAGCCGGTGATTTTCTGCTCGATGCGTCCCTTTTAAAGAATCCAAGGGTCAACATGTCGTGGACGCCAAGTCTTCCCCACCTTCTTTGCGAGCTACCATGCCTATAGCACCACTGCAAGTTGCCCCTCAACCCTGCACCCCAATACACCCTGCGAGATCCTTGTTGCACAGACCCTGAGAGATCCCAAAACCCCAAGCTGCTTCGAGACACTCGGAATCGGCAAAAATCAGCTTTATGGTCGGGCTTGCTATCAACTGCCGCTCAAAACCCTCCTCTTGATTGCTCAAAGGTTCGGGCCCAGCAGAAGTCTAAACTTGTCCATGTCCAGATCAATCACAGGGTCATAGAGGGCGCAGAAAGATTGCAATTCTCCCCTTGGCCAAACCAAACCTCAGACCCTGACCCCTTCAATCACACGATCTCAAACTCCCAAACCTTACACCCCAAAACCCCTAATACAGGGGCTTGAACATTACGAATATGATTCCTACGGGTTCCGTATTACACTTCTTGCGTATTCCATACTACTCCTGATTCTTGCGGGCGCCATATCCTAAACCCTAAACCCTGTGTTAGGAATGTAGGAATGCCAGAATGGATGGCCCAGGCACAGAGAGCCCAGTGGATCTGTGAAGTCTGCCTCGTGACTCGTCTTCGCCATCTCCTGGAGTCTTCTCCGGTTCCCTGTTGGGGCTAAGTTTATGTCAAAAAGGACCATTGTTAATCCTTATTGGGCAAAAATATAATGACAACAACATGCAAAATTGTAGCCAACAAGGACTGTGATTTAGTTTCACCATGGTCTGCTGTGGGAGGGCATCGTGCTCTTCCCATGCAAAGTTGAATCGAAGGTATGGAAAGCGGAGTTTGTGGGTTTAGGGATTTCTTCGGGAGCCTAATAAGGGGACCAGATCATAAGATCCGGGTAGCAAAGCAGACTCCTTAAAAGAAGGCCAAACTGAATCTAGCACACCCAGGACCCTTGCCAAGATAGGAGCTTGGTCTTCACGGCCCGCCATGAAGATCCTCTGTAGCGACCCGTGCTGTGACTGCGAGATGATTTTAAAGCTGAATGCCATCCTCGCGGTTAGGTTTTCGGAGCTCAAACTCGGACACTGGGCTTAGGGTTTACTTGAAGCCTCGTCTCCCACAACTTGGCAGAACGGAGGTGAGACGACAGGTTAGGTATGTGAGGGCTTGATTACACTACCACAGGAATCCAAGCCATGCCCGAAATGCGACCCCTCTATGAGCAAAAACCTGGCTCAACGGGCGGCCTAGTTCGGAAGAAGTTTGGAGAACTACCTTAAAGGCTATGCGCCTTGCAGTAGGTATATGAAAGAACACTTCCCCATCAAAGCATGCAGTAACTTTGTGATTTCATGAGACACGGCCCTCTTTCCTCAACACCTCAATACGTCGACTGTCCAGGATGACAGGGGCATGGTCTCCACAATGAACCCTGAAACCTACAGCCTCTGTCCCCAACAGACTTCATCGGCGCAACAAACGGGCCTTAATCATTCGACTGGGTTTTTGGGACCCATTCTACTGTAATTCCAATAAGGGGCCCCCAAAATTGTACTAGTAATTATTATTGAAGCCCCTATATTAAGCCTGTTACAGAGCGCTGGTAGCACTTGCAAGAAGATCCGTCGGCCATAAAAAGTTTGTTTTTTTTGAACGCCTTTTTCCATGTAGCGGGGCATCCACTATCTAGAATCCACATGTGTGGAAGCCATAAAAAGTTTAGGGTTTAGGGTTTAGGGTTTTATCACTTTGTCTTCACAAAGGAGTTTAGGGCTTTAGAAGGTTTAGAGGTTCAGGAGGTTTAGGGAGGCACGGGGTTGGGCTTAGGACCCTTGAACCTTAAACCGTTAAATCTTAGTCGCTGCGTTCGTCCTGAACCTCGGCACTCAGCTTTTTCATGGGGCCGGTCTTCGGCTGCAGCATTGGGCAGAAGGCGGATGACGGCTTCGATCTTTGGAGTTTTTGTTTTTGTTTAGCCCCCATTGTCCCAGCATCCAAGCATAGGATCCAGGGCTTAGGTGCTTGGGGTCGGAGCTTGAAAGTGAGGGCTTGGAGGTCTCAAAGAGGGCTCGAGGCTTCTTTGGGCTAGCTTCGGACTCAAGCTCTTGCTTGAGGATTGGTTGAGGGTTTCTGGGGCTGTGCCGGCTTCCGGCATTGAGTATTTTGAAGAGTTGTTTCTTGGAGGCTTCCTAGGGCTTTACGCTTTACGGATTTGGGATTTGGCTCTTCAGGCCCTCATTAGCTAAGTCTGGTGATGCCCCAGTGTGAAACTTCCTACGATGCCTACGGCGCCCCGACTTTGCAGGACTTTCGGAGCCAAATGGCAGTAAGCTCTTGGCTTGGGCTTTTAGCAGGTTCAGGGCTTAGGGCGTTTTAGGGGTCACGGTTTGCGCGTGGCCTCGTCCTGAAACAAGGGTGGCTGATAGATAGCGCTCATGGAAAATATCGGCCCCAAAGCCAAGCTGTTTAGGGTTTTGGGCTTCGGGTTTCATGCCACCCAGAGGGCCTGCTATCTGCCCTACCGATTGAGGCATCTGAAGCTCTGCCGCTCAGCTCTTTTGACGCCTTGAGCGTAGCAAAGGATTCCGTTCAAACGGACTACAGGCCCGATCCGGCGCAGATTCCGTCTGAGAGCTGCTGACAGTAACATGCCAGGCGGGAGTGCCATGCGGAACAACGTACAATGTACAGATGCACCGATCAACCGGTGCCCGAAATTTCGGAGAAAGGAAATCTGATAAATTGGCAGATCTGGGATAAATCCCGATGCCCAAGCGAGAAGCAGACGAAATGGGAAATCTCGCTGCACAGGCTTGAAGCAGACGAAACGCTTGGCTCATTTATGCATTGGAGGGAAAAAGTGAGTCTTGCTCACCAACTCTACCATGCACGAACACCCTTACAATCACAGAACAGACTTTTGACAGCAGCTGCTCATGTCAAGGCATCACAAAGATTCCACCACCAGTGGGTCTTCTGGGTCCCCTTCGAAAGCAAGAGGCTCATCGAAGAGCGGTCGGATCTCCGCGCTGGCCATCTGCCTGGGGCTGTGGCCACGGCTGTTGGGGATGTCCGGGTCAGCCTTGGCAGAGAGCAGCAGGGACGCCAAGGGCCGATTTCTCAGGAGCGCTGCAAAGCCTAAAGGAGTTGAGCTGGACTCGGCCAGGTACCGAAGCAGGGGGCCATCCATCCCACAGCAGTTTGCCAACCTCGAGCCCATTTCCAGCATCCGAAATAGGCCCGTCGTGCAGCCCGGCTGGTTCACGTCCGCCCTCGCATCGAGCAGCAGCTTAGCATGAGCGAGACTCACCCGGGGGGTGGCCTTAGAAAACAGTGTCGTGCATGTCAAGGGTGACTTGGAGTGACCGCCGTGGGAGTCGTTCACGTTCGCCCCTCTTTCCAGCAGTCGGGCAACAACCTGCTGTCTGCTTAAACCGTCCTAAACTGCCTAGGCAATTCAACGATTTTCACACAGTTTATCTGGTAAAAGCACATTTTCTCAGACCAGGCAGCCTCCACGGGCCCGCTTTTTGAACAAGCCAATGCCAGGGGGCTTATCTTGGGGTATGACATGCGAAGGTTAACATCCGCTCGATGCTCCAGCAAGAAGTCCACTGCTTCGGCATCCCTGGCAAGCCCAAGGACAGGATTGCATGGCGCGAAGGTGCAATTCGGATCAGCTCGAAGCATGAGAAGTCCCTTGGCAGCTGCAAGGTTCTTTAACTGAATTGCCAGAATCAGCGGGGCATAATTCAAGATGTCCATACTGAGAATGCTCTTGCATTTTGCGCCCACGGAAGCTTTTGCCTCCACCAACGGGCGCATCAAGGAAGGTTCATCCAGGATTGCGGCGCAGTGTAACCCGCCCATGTCTTTGATCTTCACTGCTGAATGCAAGCTTGGAAAGCCAAAATATGACAGAAAAGAGTCCAAAGTCCATGAACTGGCTTGTCCGAAATTCTTCGCACACATTCCTTTCAGAAATCTGCGCAGTCCGGGCTCTTCTCGATGCTTGTCAAGGAATGACACCCGTGCTTGAAGGGCAAAATGCACAATGTCCATAATAGCAAGCCGGTCCTCCTCCTCCGTAAACTCACCCTCGTCCGCTGGTGCAAAAACCCAGTCTTTCGGCATCACAAACTCTGCATGATCGCAACCATGGACTGCGATCATGGGCAGTCGGCTGTGGTTGGAGAGCTGCGAACACCACAGTTCGCACCTGCACCAACCGCGGTCCAACCATGTCTCGTAATCGCAGAGTGAGCCGGAATCATGGTGCGGCAGGCATGGAACCAAAGCAACAAAGGTGCCGCAAACATCCACATAAGATGGGATCG
>CAJNDV010031625.1:13169-47070 GCA_905221635.1 Symbiodinium sp. CCMP2456
ACGACCGCGCCACCGCCACAATCAGTTTAACTGTCCAACAACATTACGCACTGCCACTTCGTGTATCTTCGTGAGAAGACCTCTACTTGCTGCACTTGAAGAGGCACAAACTGACAAAGTTACCGTTTGCATCAGTCGTGGCTTCGACAATCGCTTGCGGGCACAATCAACTGAAGATGTTGATGCATTTTGAACTCGATGCGTGCGATTCGGGAAGAGGCCCTCCCTGAATCTGAGGCAAATGTTCCCGTTCCCTCTGGTCTGGGCTTGTGGCTGCAATCGTCTGAGGCTGCGGTCGTGCTCCCGATGTTCGGGCTGACCTCGAGAGTCGCTGAAGGATGGCTGAATGCCTTTGCGACACGGCGACCGGCCGTGACCGGACTCGCTCAGTGCGGGGCTGCGGTCGCCTCGCGCGGTTGCCGCCCTGCCTGTGACAGAAAATCTTCTCCAAGCAGGGCTGCACCCGTACAAGAGAATCACAGAGACGGCTCTGAGGCGAAGGCACTGGTGGCGCGGACGGCGGCCGCACGGGAGTGGGCGTAGGAGTCCACGGTCTAGGGATCTGGCCTCTCTCTCTTCAGGGCACACAACAGAGATTCTACATTCTGCCGGACAGCGCGGTGCTCGGCTGCCGGCCTGCAGGCATCGAAATGCGTGGATCTGGCCTGGCCGTCACTGGGCCCCGCTCGGCTGCCGTCTCGTCCGCGGAGCTCTCCGGGGCCCTGACTCGAAGACTCGCGGGTTCCCCGGGTAGCCTTTGGCCATGTCCTGCGGGGTGCTTGAGTCAGCATGAGCTGCTATGAACTCCTCTCGAATCCGACGATTCCACTCAGCTCCAGGCATACATGTGGGTGCCTAGGCCGAACACTCTCCCAAGTTTTCGCCGGCCAAGTGAGACAGCTCATGTCTTGCCAAGATGCATGGACCTCTCTGTTTCTGAAAGACCTTCCGATTGTGCTCGTAGGCAACCTGTCCAGACTGGAAGATGCATCAACCGACCAGTTTGGGGAAAGACTGTGTGTTTGAGGCGCTCAGTCTCAACTATGCCAGCTGCAATTCGACGCCTTGACATGAGGATTGGGCCGTGTTCTCCCTGCACAGCAGAGGTCCACGAACCTGCACAGCACTAAGTAAACTCATGCGCTACTCTGCGAGTACTGCCTCCCGGCCCCCACTCTGTTGTTGTCCCGCCCGACTCAGACTCACGGCAGACCATCGTGGCTCTTCCCCGCAGCTGAGATCAGAGCTCAGACAGTCCCTTTCGACGGCCTTGCGGCGAGGGGTGACTTCATGGCACTCAAGCTCGAGCAAGACGGTGTCTGTGCTACTGAGGGCCCTGCCTTTCTTAGGCGGGGCAGCCTCCAAGCGGCGCACCATCTGACAGACTGATTTGTTCCGGGTCTTATGCACAATACTTGACAATAAGGGGCTGTCAAAGTGACACGTTCATTCAATCTGCAATTTCATTCGGCTAAATCCTTTTGACCCTGAGTCCCTCCCGGACCTCTCGATACTCGTGTGCCTCGGCACCAGCATTTCTTATCCTACTTTCCGTGCCAGCACACCGGATGCCGGGTGCCGGGCGGACGGCTCGCACTTTTGGACATTGCCGTCTCTATTCACATAGACCTCCACCTGTGCCGTAAAAGACAGTGTTCATCGGAAAACATGCACCCTAATGATCATGCGATCACAACAGCAGCACACAATGTGTCCTCGTGGGTGATGGGATTGTACCGGAGCTCCTCCGGCAGGAATTGCCTCGACTTACACCGGCTGTAAGCTCAGAACGGTGCAGACCGAGCTTACAAGACCGCAAGACCGGTCTGAAGAGTCTCAGCGCAGGGCCGATTCGGCGCCCAGCCGGCATCCTGGAGCCAAAGCCAGCACCAGGGCTGCTCCGGACTGCAAGCTCAGCGGTTACTCAAAGGAGCCTCCGCCATGGCAATGTCCGGGCCAGCGCCAGGGGGCTGAGCGTCGGGAAGCACAGCGTGATAACGGGACAAGGACAGTGGGAGCGTGCCAGGGCAGTGCATCCCCTAGGTGCCTCCCGTCTACGTCAGAAACTTAAAAATCACGAATCGTCAGGCCCTCAGAGTCGGCCTTGCAATGGACCTCTGCAACAAGCGCTTCGTCTGCAGACTGCCAAGCCTCGGCTGCGTCTCGACCACCCGGAAGGGCAAGCTCCGACTGAGCTTCTGGCCCGTACGGCCCTGGGCGTGCGCATGCCAGCCGGCCGACCCACACCTCGGCGGCGAGGCCGCTCAGTCGAGGCCGCGTTCTGGACTGCTGGGGACATGGCCCGGGTCCGTTTGTGCCGCCCGCAGCCTTTGGGACGATCGCTCTCTTCTAGTTCCAGCGTCTCTAAACCGACATCGCGAGGCTTTGAGGCACTGGCGCAGGAGGGCCAGGACGTCCAGTGGAAGGACGCCGCAGCTCCCGTCTCGGCTCAGCTGGGGTGGGCACAGTCGGTGCCGCGAGCCATTGCGTTGGAACATCGTCCGCACTCCCAGTGAAACCCGGTGCACGGGGATATGCATTGTCACGAAGTGTCGCTTGCGTCGAGGAGGTGCAGGCAGCCTTCGCCGGCAGCCACAGTCGGTCCCTGTTGGACGCATCTAGGTCGGCTTTCGGCGACGCAGCCACAAGTGCTGCTGCCAGGGCTGTGCCAGCACTGGTGTGGGATTGCTGAGCTCCGCAGCTTCTGCTGAAGTCAGGTCCACCGTAGAGTCGAGCGCCTGCCATGTACTAACAGCACAGGCAGGCCCCGGGCCCCCGCAGGGGGCCCCGGGGCCCAGAGGCCCCTTGATCCGAAACGCCTGCTGTCCACACAGCTCCACGAGGCATGTCAGCAAAAGCCAGCGATCAGCACTGATCCGCACGCCCCTGTTTTTAGGTTCTCTCGTTTTCCTTCGAAGCTCCCCACTGTCTGATCTGTGCGTGCCCCCCTGATAGGTCTGCATGGCATCTGACGACCGGAGGCCCTTCTGGGTTCCGGAATGTGGCCTTCTGCATGGCCTTGGCCATTGCACACGCGGTCCGCCGATGTCTGCCACCTTCGCTTCACGAAGGCCGGACAGCTGCAGCGTAGCTGTATGGTTGAAGAGGCTCCCCACAGTGACCTTGTACCATTCGGGATAAGTACAAGATGGCGTGGGCAGCCTTGGAGGAATATTTTGGGAACTCAAGAGCAAAGGCGGCTGCATTCTGTGCAAAGTTGGAGGGCAGCCGCCGAGCTGCGACTTCCCAAATGGAGGTTCGAGAGGAGCATTCCGTGCGGATAAACAGGTGGCAGGAAAAATCCCACAAGAGCACGAGTGCAACAGTGCGGAAGACAGTCACCAATCACAGGATCTTGCGATTAAGACAGTGTCTGATGGGATCACAACACCTGAATTCAGTTTCGTGGCAACCGAGATGGTTGCAATTCTGTCAATGCAATAAAGGCATTCAGACGGCGGCAGCTTGTGGCCAAAGCAGCACAGCTGCACGTAGCTCTCATTGGCATGTTCTCTCCGCGCATCTTCATTCACCGTCGCTCCAAAACAGTATGTGCTTCGTTGGCTACCTCGAGCGAGGGCGTCCAAGCGCAAGGTGCACCTTGGCTCCGAAAAGCCCCCCTTGGAATGACACGACTTTGGAGCTCAGCTCCTGCCCGCCTCGGGCTGCCTCCGCCGCGGGGTTGCGGTCGTGGTCACCTGGGCTGGGGAAGAAGGCTAGAAATCAAGAAATCTCGGGGGGCCCGGGGGGAAAAGACGCCGCCTTGGCTGGAGCTGATGCCCTGCTCGACGGCCGCTCCTGGCGGCCTGGCATCAAAGAAAAGGCTCCAAACGCTCATCCGACCTCCGCTCAGGCTGCACTCCGTGCCTGGATCTGAAGAGCTGGGAGGGAGCACTTTGAAGGCGCCTCTCGTCTTCGAGGTCTTCGAGGCTGGGAAGCACTGTGAGCTCCCCAGCACGTGCTCAGCACTCCACGGTTACCGAAGCACTCGTTCATCAGACCTGAGTCGCACGACGAATCCCCTTTACTCGTGCGGGCTGCGACCTACCGCAGACGTGACAAGATCCGGGCTGAAGCGCTCAGGGTAGCCGGGAGACTTCGAAGGTCGAAAGGCCGCCTCAGCCAGGGACGATGCGATGCTCTTCGTCTTGGGGTCTCCGCCACTCACGGCACAACTGTTCGAAGACGTGAACCGACAAAGCTTTGGGCTCGGACACACTTCTTCGCTGCTGCATCGGCCAAAGAGTTGGCCGTCGACGATGTCACCTACAGCAGCTTTGGCGTCAAGATGCCTGTTTAAGGATCTCGCGTTAACATCCTCCAGACCACTGTGCTTTTGGCGAGGGTACATTCGACTGGATGCTACAAGCGACCATGAAGAAAAGGGGTGCCCCACAGAAACTACAGAAGATGAAGTGTCGCTTCCCACCTGTGACGGTGGCCACTCATAGCAACGCAAAGGCGTGTAGCGCGCAGGGAGCGGTCTCAGCAGCTTTACATCCTGCCATGCCTCCGGAGGCAAGGATAGGATTTGCGACTGACTGAACGACCGGCCCTACCAGGAACATCGAAGGGGCTGTGGCCAGTATGTACTTACCAGTGACTGCCGAAACAGACAGCCCTTGAAATTGTTCGTTCAGTTTTGAATTGGCCACTCTCCCTTGTCTGAACCATCTTCACCTTTCCCACTCTTCAACTCGCTGCCCCATCTGCCCCTTCATGCGGCTCTCCAACCGCTTTTGCAACACACAAACACCTCGCCTGTCGAAGAGGCTCCCTTGGACCCATCTCCGAGCCCTGATGCGAACCGAGCAGAGCCGATCAGAGCAATTCGCCTGTGGGAGCTCTTACGCATTCGGTCGCCTCGGCCAGCAGAAACCTCGGCCCTCTCGGCGTCGTCGCCGTCGCACCTGCCTGAAGCTCGGAAGTCGCAGGTCTTAGCGGGTGTTTGACCCGGACACTTTCAGAGCTTTGACGCCTGGCTCGAGGGAGGCCCCTCGCGCGGCAGGGTGGGCCTGCGCTCGTCACCGACACGGCTGCAACCTTGAGACTCGAGATGATCCCAACAATCCCTGCGCCTCGCAGTAAGGTGACAAGGTTTCAGGAGCATGGCCTCAGGAAGACTCGCTGTCACACAACGTCGCACAGCGGAACACCGGAGAGAGCAACACGATTCCAGGGAGCGAGGCCCGAAGTGCACAGGCCGCGCAAGCGGCCAATTCCGGTCCCCGATGTGTCTGCTTGAACTTGTTTGCCTGATCTTGCTTTATGTGCTCCACTCTCTGGCCGCTCAGGCTTGCGTGTTCTTCCTGACTTGGACTGTGCAGCGAAGCCATCAGGCCAATGTGCGTCCGTTGTTGAGCTAGTCGTGTTGCGTGGCTGCAGACACTGCTATCATGCCGAAGACTCTTGAGAATTGAAGCGGAGGGCAAGGACTTGAGACAAGATGCCTTTAGGCTGGCGTTTGACAGCATTCCTCATTTTGTCCCGGCGCGGCGCGAACGCTTCGACATCAGCGCCTGCTCGAAGTTGCTGCAGCATCTGGTGAGCTGACATGGCAGCGCCGTTGGCCAAGCATGCACGAACAAGCCTCAGCAAGCGTGAGCGGTGGCGCGAGGTATAGCTACACAAGCAAGCGCACGCATGAGGAACCGAGCCCGTGCCAATGACCTGCCCTTGCTTCCTGGCTGAGGGAAGGGGCCCGGCAGGGAGGCCGCGGTAGAATCGTCCCTGCTGCCATGCCCGCACCAGCAGTCCACCGAGTCTGCCCACACCTGATTTGTTGCCGGGACTTGAGCGCTGATTAGGCGGTATCTGCTGGCTCGCCGAAATTGTCTTGACTTCGGATCACCCCAATCATGACCTTCGGTGAAGTGGTACTAGCCGCGCTCCACAAGAATGAACCATCGAGGCATGGCCGTTCCCTGACACGCACGACGTCAGACGTCTGGCTCCCGAAGCTGCCACCGCCTGCATCCGCCGGCGTCCGGGACCCCAGCACCTCGCGGCACAGCATCGCTTGGCCGAGTCTAACCCTAAGCGGCGAACTCCGATAACCAGTGCCTCGCTCTGCAGCTGGCTTTTTATCACGTCCAGCGGCCAAGCGGCTAGCCAGCCTTCACTTTGCTCGCAGAGAAACTCCCAACGGCGCGTGCAGAGTCGGTTACCCATACAGGGAAGAAGCCAAAGCGCTGATAAACACGACGTCGGGGGGCAGCAACTTGTCACTATGCAGCCTCGCAAGAAAGGATGCTGCCGGAAGTCCAGGAAGTTTACCAGCTCTCTGGAGCGGTTCAACCTGTCCTCGGTTGAGGGACGTCAAGGCTTCGTTCCCATCCTGCATTTTCACGTCGGTACCGAGCGACAGAAAGGACGAAGAAGAGGGTGACCAAAACCACGTTGCGGCTGCACGTTGCAGCGAGGCCTGGACACTTTCAACGTGGGAGGAGCGGATCCCCTCTAGACTCTAGCAGCCTCTAGCAGTCAAAGTGCCCTGCCTTGCCAGAGACACCGGGCTTTCAAGATTTGCTGGTAGTCCAGGCCCCTGACCTGCTTCTGGGTCTTCAAGACCTCAAAGGGGTTCTCCTGGTCTACACTCCGAAGGCACACTTGGATGTATGGTGGATGGAACTGAGGTGACTGAGGTGACTGCACACTCAGATTCAGCGGGGCTCCACCACGGCACGGCCCAATCCGGCCACGGCGCCACTGAGCCAGATCCGTCGCTCGACGCCCAGGAAGGGATCCAAGGTGCCGAAGAAAGAGGCTGGCTCGAGGGAGGCGTAAACTCCTGGTCCACGCAAGCAAATCGAATTGCAGCTCCCCTCACCAATGCACTCCTGCCACCAAAGTTTCCCAGCCGAGGATCCCGAGTACACGGTAAAGGGCACGGATCTGAAGATGACGGAGCCACAGAGGACAGGCAACGAACCTCTGTAGAAGCCAGCTACTTTCCGAACAGGTCGGGAGTGCGCAAGCTCGCCGGGAGCCTGGGCATCGTTTCTTATTCCTAATGCGGATGCTATATGCGTTTTGGCTCTTATTCAGCCAGTACTATTTGCAGCCTGATCCTCTGCTACTTAGAAATTAGTCACTGTGTGTAGCTATGAAATGCAGAACAATAGACTTCTGAATGACACTCTGGGTCACCACGGACCTACCTAAAGTCTCTAAAGATCATTGCTTGAGCCTTTAGCCTTCAGCCTTGGCCTTAGTCCCGGTCAGCCAAAGCTGTCGGGACACCCAGGCGACATGCTTCGACCAAAGCTGCTAGAACAAGAGACAGTGTTGCCCAATTGCTTCTTCAGCGACAGTCTGCAGGATCTGGCGGGCAACTTGCAGTGTGCCCGGACGGCCGGATGCTCTGCCGGTGAGCCGATCAGTCCTGAGCAATGAAGACTCCTCATCTTCCTGATCAGCACATCCCCAAGCCATCATCATCATCAGACAAAGACAACAGAAGCTTCAGGCGGCAAGTCGCTGCATCTTCGTCTTGATGGTGTCCAGAGGCTGTCCAAGCAGAGTGGCGGTTGCACCTGATTCATGCAAGACCCGACCACAACCTTCAATAGCTGTCTTTTGCTGTCATCCTTCACATACCAAGCTGCCATAGACGATGCCACCGGCAGCAGCCCACAGCAGCTCCTCTTGGACAGTTCCCTGTCCTGACGAAGTGACGAGCAGGCGCTCCCAAAATCTAGTTGAGATCCTCGACCGCTCTGCTATGGACACACGATTAGTCCTGCGAAATCGCCGAGCCTTGCCGCTGACATCTCGGCACTGAGGATAAGGACGCCATGTGATGGCTTGCTAAGCTGAGAAGTCACGAGGGCAACTCGCTGTCAGCAAACTTTGTTTGCGAACGCACACGACACACAGGCCGCAAACGTTAAAGATCTCCGACTTGCAACTGACTGGGAGCAGAAGCAGCGCAAACGGCCACTCGCTCCAAGGCTGTGGAGAGACAGGCAGATCGTGATGACTTGCACTTCCTGATGCGGATTATTTTCGTCGACTGGGGAGACGGACAGATGACTCCTGCCAGGAAAGTTCCGCCGCAAGGCAGGCTCGAGTGCCCCTTCAACTGCACACTCATGGAGGAGCAAGGTCATGGGCTATCACATTGCAGCACCTCAGCGTGCATCGATCGAGTTGGGTCTTACGGACAGCGCAACAATCACACAGCTCTGATCTTATCCACTTATCAATGAGGCAGTGGCTCGGTCGGCTGGGCAGAACCACCATGGGCGGTGCCGGGATCTGCACGCAATCAATGTGGGAAGGTCTACTGCATTGAAGGTCAAGGCCCTAGGCTATGCTGCAGAACATCTGCACAGCGACCAGATCTCCCGTTTTCTTCCAGAGCGAGCCGCACGGAAGTCAAGAGGATCTGAAGTCTTCATAACCCCTCGGATCACCGTCGGCAACTTCGGCGAAGCCGCTCGTGTCAGCCGGCATCGTTCGTCCCGCTCTTGTGACAGGCAGAGTAGGTCTCATCCTGTGAGGGTGGCCGCCCCAGAAAAGGTAGCAATTTGCATGGCCGAAAAACGCTTCGCAAATAAGTGTCCTTCTTCAGCAGCTTGGTGCCGGACGTAAAGCCGCCTGACCACTGCACTTGGGAAGCTAGGAGTATCGAGAGTCCAGTCAGGTTTCGTCGGGAAGGAAGCTGGGGTTGAAAACAGTCGGCAGCTGAAATAACGACCGGAATTACGTGGCTGCTCTGCTTCAAACGCCACGCTTTGGGCCAACACCCCACCTCTGAAGCTCCGCGAGCTGATGCCTTGCAGCCACCGCCGCCGCCTCCGGCTCCAGAGTCGGGTTTCCCAGGACGTCGACGCCTTTCGGTGCAGGTTACAGGGCCACAGGGAACCGTCATGAAAGGGCCCTGTACAACGAGTGCGATGGCCCTTGCCACCTGGCATGTCCCGGGCAGTGATGCGCGCTTGCGCCAGTGTGGGCTCGCCTTGCAGCAGGGACCCGCCATTACCGGACACGTGCTTGATCAGTTTGAATGGCGGATACGGTCGCAGGCTTGGCGTGGTTAGCTTTCGCAACTGCAGCTGGCAATTGCCCAGCGGTGCCTTCGACAAGCCTGGCAGTGAGCAGCAAAGGCACGCCGCGCAAAAGCCAATGCCGGATCTTCTTCCCAGGAGTCAGATCGGCTCGCGAATCTGTCTCCGCCTGAAAAGCTGCAAGATGGAAAGAAAAGACGAGAAGCCTCTAGTCCTCCCGCTGCCCCTTTGTGGTTTTGAGTCTGGCACCCTGACGCGATCCGTCCATGGCTCCCTCACAGACTCATTGCTCGCTGGATTCGTCAGGAGCTTCGCCAGCGCTTCGCACCACTCGAGGATCTGTCTCACGCACCGCTGGCCAGCTTCATCCTGAGCTCACCGGAGCGAATGCGCGGCGGACGCCCTGCGCCGCTGCCTCTGCTGCTTGCGTGTTGAGTGGCGCCTTTCCGGTCTTCGTAGCGAATCATGGGTATGATGATCACCTCATATCGAGCCATGTCATGTCGTCACAGCGCAGTACTGCACCTCAAGCCAATGCTGCTCTCTCCAGCCTGCACGCATGCTAATCGTGGCGGCAGCACGATCCCAACATCGTCACCTGACTCGCAAGACAAATCGGGCAGCACCTCAACATAACATCGCTTCAGTTTGCGAGCTGCGTGTGTCCAAAGGAGACTCCAGTCTTACAGCCGCCCCGGCCCTCGCCCAGTGGATAAGACTCACACCAAGCCACTGTGAGCGCAAATAGCAGCGGCCAATACGCGACAAGACAGCGAGAAAGCCGTCAATGAGCACACCTGGGAAGTTCAGATCATTGCGATGCTACTGCGTGTCTCACATCCAGAAAGCAACATCGGTGGCTGTTTGATGCATGCCTGCGAAGGCTCGGAGCAAATTCAGGGCTGATGTGCAGCCCAAGGTCGTGGTTGACGCATTTCCCCTCCGAGTCGGCCGTGCAATATCCTCAGCTGTGCTCCAGTCCCACAGGTGCAAACAAACAGAGGGGCCTGCAAGGCGTGTGAGTGTGCGCTTGTGTGTGATGGCATGTGCGCCTGTGAAGAAACCTCAAAGTGTGTGCAGTGATGCAGCGACAGCCAGCTTCCGAGTGTCGCATGTTGAAGCCTGAAGCTCGCTGCGGGTCCAACTCATGCACGGCCGCCACTTCCAGGGAGGTCCCTGTGCCTGGAATCGCCCTCGGTGGAGACACGATATTGCAACACGATATTGCGCTGGTTGGCTGCACTAGGTTCTCTGGATGACACTCCGTCGCGCAAGGATGTTGCAGACAGCCTTTTTAGGAGAGCTTCACTTCAACCGTCGTCTTCACACCATCCAGCGAGGACCTGCCCTTGCGACTCCGCGGGGCAATGGCCAAGAGCTCGGCACAGAGGCCTTGGCTTTCCAAGCTGCCACTCCCAAACAAAGAATGCAAGAAGGAACGGAGCATGCAGATGCAGGCTGCTGAGCTTAGCCACGTTCGTAGAGGGAGGCGATCTTCTCGGCGAACTCTGAGGTGTCCTTCTCTGAAGCATGGGCTGCATGTCCTTCTTGGACGTACAGTTCTCGGCCTCGAAGAAAGGCCAGTGGCCTCTTCGTGCTGTTAGGCGTCACTGCGGAGGCCCATCGTGTCAGCACCATCGGAAGGTCACGCACCGAGTTTACCCAGGATTTGCCCATCACCTTGTACAAGAGCGGCTCGCATGCAGTGCGTGCTTCCAGCTGGACCTCATCTCGTAGTGCGTCGGCAGACTGTTTGCCTTCACCGTGTGCGAGGATTGGGACGGCAAAGGGCTTTGCCCCCAGCAGGGAAAGTTCCATATCTAGCCAACGGCGCAGCTCCTCCCAAAGGTGCATACCCCATGGAGCAATCACTGCTGCACCTGTTACGTCACTCTCCTCCGCCAGCTTCCCTGACGAGATCAAGTGCCGATACCACTCCACCAGATCGGCGGATTTACTGGCGGCCGGCAACTTTCCAAGCGCATTGACTACAACGGAGGAAGCCTGCGCCGCCACCCCCTGAACTGAAGGAGCCGGGTTCTTGCCGTAGCCTTCCATGGGCCCGCTCCGAGCCTTGCGAGCTTCCATGCGCAGGGCTTCCTTGCTGAAGGGGCCGAGATCCGCATCGCAGAGGGTGGCGTGGCAGCAGGTGCGCCCGCGCAGGTCTGGTGGACGCCGTTTCGGCCCGGCACGAGCTCGGCGGGCTCGAGGATCCCGCAGACCTTTGGAGGCTCGCTGAAGTGACTTTCCGTGCCAGTACCTGCTGTGCGAAGCTCGACAGAGTCAGTAAGCCATGTCAAATCCTCGAGGCCTAAAACGATCCAAAAACGACTGCAAAAAAACTCCGATGACGTCGTTCCACTGGCGCTGCCAGGTGGCTCTTCCAGATGCCAGACCCTGCCATCTGGCGCAAAGCGCAGCTTAGCGACCTGCAGGAATTGGACCCTCCGCCACTGACGATCCTCGGACTGGCGCACCTCGAAGGAAGCCTCCCATTTTGCCACAGCCGTCTGTGCTTCATCGTCGAAGACCAAGTCCTCCACAACGTTCCTGAAGTCGATGTTCCTCTCGCGCATTTGTATGTGAGTTATCCAGTAGTTCTTGATGCCCTCGTGGCCCCGGTAGATCCCATTCTCTGGGTCATAGGGCCGCTCAACGTACAGCCCAGTGTCTGTGAAGAGCTCAAGAATCTTCTCTACGTCTTGCAAGCGCCAGGCCTCGCCGTAGCGATCCACCCATTCGATCGCATGCTGCCTAGACACGCCTTTCGAGCGTGCAACACTGCTTTCGGGGCTCATCT
The DNA here is from genome assembly GCA_905221635.1 of Symbiodinium sp. CCMP2456. Taxonomy (NCBI): domain Eukaryota; class Dinophyceae; order Suessiales; family Symbiodiniaceae; genus Symbiodinium; species Symbiodinium sp. CCMP2456. The sequence continues at coordinate 24,981 of CAJNDV010031625.1, forward strand.
TGCAGCGCACAGCACTGAGCCCACATGCTGAAGCGAGAGCAGAGGCACACGCTCAGCAAAAACAAAACGGTTGCGGTTATCATTAGCATGCCTTGGCTCGACATGCTGCCGCCCGCTTTATTAACTTCCCCGTGTGCCTCCGGAATCGTGGGCTGGCCCTCCGGTGTTGGTGACAGCCAAGGGCCCTCCTGGCTTGAACGGCGCTGTGATGAAACGTTGACACCGGATGTCATCGGATGTCCTCGGGCAAGCTTCTTCCTCGCCACTCATGGGCAGGCTGCGGCCCCTCCTGACCTCAGCAAGCCAGGGAAAGCAGTGAAGAACCAGCAAACTGAAGGACTCGAGGACCGCGCTTTCGAGCCAAGTGTCGATCTTAGCTTGAGCTCGTCTACATCACTGGCTGCAACAATCTCAGAGCTTCCGGCCAGGGTGGCATTTACGAGGCGGTCCACGGCATCCTGGTGTCAGGTTTCCCAGACTGACTCGGGCTTTGTTGAGGGCAAGCCAAGCTGGACGGTCCAGCCAGCGCGGCGCGGTCTGATAGCGCCGCACGGCAGTGCGAGCCTGAGCGCCAAACTCCCAAGTTTCCCCCCTGACGAGGAGTTTTGGCATCTGCTCGGGTCAATGCCGGCATCGCTGCGAAGAATCCCAGGAGCCGCCGTGAAGCAAAGCTCGACACGAGGGGCCTGGAAAGCTGTCTACGCATCGCAGCTCCGACACCACATTTACATGAGTGTTGACGTCAGCCATGGCACAACATTCGAGGCAGAAAGAGAGGTGCTCGCACCACTTCCTGGCAGAGAAACGACAGCTGGCACATGACCAAGCCCACCACCAGTGGATCATGTCAATGACAATGTTTTCATCGTGAGTGATACGGCTCTCCTCGTCGCTTGCGTTCGAGGGGCTTGGAGCTGCACCTGGCTCAGGATATTGGACTTAGACTTGTTGCGTTGCCACATGTTCAGGTTGCTCCGTCTTCGTGCTTAGAGGTGTCGTTGCCATTTTGACCCACCGCGGGGATTTTTCTGGCGCACTGCACCCCTGAATGCGGAGAGGATGCCTTGGCGACGCTCCAAAGACTCGGCAGAACCCAAACACTCAGACAACTCGTATCTCTTCACCTTGGACACCTACGCTGCAGGAGACCCCGCGGAGCTTGCTGCAATTGTAGCCACCTGCAGCAAAGGCGAGGGCTTCAGCGCGCGTCTGCCAGAAACTTCACGTGACCTTATCCCTTCCAGTCACCAGCAAACCGACAACGCAAATGGGACAAAATCGCGGGCTCTGGTCGTAAACAAAACAAAGACCAGTCCTTCAACCGACTTCAACCTAACACTTTCCTATGACATATCTTCTGGAGCTCCATTGGTCACTTGAGTCCCTTGGTGACTGGCCTCCAGCTTCTCCGTGCTGCATGCTGCCGGTAATCGGGCCAGGGGATCTCCTCAAAAACATCTCAGCTTCTTCGACTCATGATGTGACGGACGGAGGGTGTCCTCCCGGAAGACATCCTCCGTCTCAGGCCAGGGGAAGCCTAGCTCCTTCAGCTGATCCTGGCCCTGCCCATCTCGATTTCTCGGTCTTGCAAAGTTGCAACGAGACTCTTCACACAAGACTGCCCTCAACATTGTCAAACAAGCTTGAGATATGGAACGGCACCAGGCTGAGGTGCTGCAGAGCGGGGTGACGACTGAGACGGGTGGGTCTGGACACACTTTCCCTAGTGGAGTCAGCAGCTTGTTGCTTCTCATTGGTGATACACTCTCAATGACATCGCCTGATGTCAAAGGTGACCGTCTACACGATGTCTCTTGCCGAAAGAGGTGCTTGGACACAGTAAGACTTCAATCGCTTGTCCCCGGCAGTGCCGTCTCGTACGTTTGGAGGCCGACGAGCTTTGCCGATTGTGGTTGCCCTCTTAGCTTTCTGACCGCTCTCGGGATCCGGTGCTGAACCGTCTCTCGCGACACGGCACTGCCTCGAAACCAAGCTGGTCCCACAAGTGGTTTGTGAAGAAGACCAGGCTGTACCTCTCGAGGCCCTGCCACTCCTAGCAGCCGTAGCCGTCGTGATCGAATTGAGAAGCACCCTGCGCCGCGATCGCTCCTCCGTGCGATGGAACTCGCGGCCATCGAAGGCGATCCACGTGTTCTGGACGTTCACGAGGCCTCTCCGAGTCGAGGTCTGAGAGAGGAGAGAAGAGAGGTTTTCTCTGAAAAAAAGAGCTACATGCTCTATTCTAATTATTAAGGCCCCTATATTACCTATATTACCCACATTATTAATAGTATACTATACCCCAATTTTCACTGCAGCAGAGCAACTCCAGGTGTTGTTCTTGGACGCATGAAGCCAGAGCCGGCCGCGGGAGAAGTTGCCAAGAGCAACCATGCGGCTCGGCCCGGCATCGAAACCATCAGTGTGCATCTTGTACTTCGTATTCACATTCACCTCGTTTCACATCCCAGGTTTCCAAGGCCTGAGCTCCTCTCAACGCAAACACATCACAAGCCTAGGGCCACGGGCTTGAATCGAGGTAAACTTGAAGTCCGGGCAGGCGGCCCGACAGCCTCTGCAGAGCACCTGAGGTCATTGGGAGCGCGCGTCTCCAAGCACGCTTGTTCTTCACGGCTGATGCGTCAGAGCACCTGGACAAGCTTGGGATGCGCTCGCGTGGCTTTGGAGACCACGGGAGTACCACCACCGCCGAACTTGTAGTCAGTGGTGAGGCCCAGGGTGCAACCCTTTGGGCAGAGCCCCGCGTGAGAAGATGCACGCATCCTTTCGGCTGGCCTGCGCTTGTTGCGCGGCAGCACGTGCTGAAAGCTGCGCAGAGTACGCAGCATCTCCTGGTGGTGCGTGTCCAAACCTGGCACCAAGACTTTATATCAGCTTCGCCTGAGCCTCTCGTGTTCATGAATCTGGCCTTGGAGGGCCCTGCAGGCGCAGTTCCGGTGGTGTGGGACCTACCACAGCAACGCTTCTTTGAAGCCCGTGCCACAATGGTGCAATACCTCATCATCTCGCCTGCTGCCACCACGGAGTTGCGTAAGCGCCAGCTATCCTGCGCGCTTGTTCGATCTCGATCAAGGTAAGCATAATTCCCTTCAGAAAGGAAGCACACAAAAACTTTCTTCTGTCGGACCTTTGTTTCGCTGGCAGCAGCACCATGAGGTTGAACGGTGTTGCGTCGGTCACTATCTTTCATGATGGGATCACACTACGAGGGTTTGTTGGCTCTTTTGATTCCTTGAGGCATGTCCGGGCTTGTTCACTCTGTTGCCGGCATCGGCGGTGCTCGAGGAAATCAACACTGCGGTGGCGTGTCATCGCAGTAAGCCAACAAAGTGCTGTCTGCTCCATTCCTCCGCTCTCCCTCTCGTCGATGCTCTCCCGTCACTTCTCCGGCATGCCTCCGCTTTCCGTCCCGCCTGCACCGGACGAGGCATTGAAGCCTGGCAAGGCCCGGCAACAGGCTGTCGCAGATCTGGTGAATGTGACGCGACGTATCGCGACGTGTCACCCATGGCCCATATGATTTGAAGCAAATCTGGGGCAGGGGTGCTATCGGAGGCTCTCTGTGGTGGTCGCACCTGCGTTCTCCGAGGTGTTGGGGGTCCCTGGCGTTGCGGGAGTTGGAGTCGGGGTCGCCTCAATCCGACAATACGATACAACCCGACACATGACTCGACCACACGCTCCCAGCTGGCAACAGCGGGATCTCCAACTGCCTCTGCCTTGGAAATCTCGGGAACGGGCTGGTGCAGAAAAGTTCAGCGGCCAAACCTCAGGGGAAAGGATCCAACAGGAGACAAGGATACCAGGATACCCATCAGATCTCAGCGGCTGCTGAGGCATTTGCGGAAACAGTGTCAAAGACGGTCTTGAGCTCGACCTCCCCAACTCGACTCCAAGAGAGAGCTCCTCTCTGCCTCTCGCGCAATCCTGAGACCCTCGCCACGAGGCTGGGCATGCTGGCATCCAAATCGAACTTGAAGGGCTTCTGGCCAAAGTTGAAAGACAGCCTGCGGCGCAGAAAGGGTCGGTGCCAGATGTTGTCAGACAGTCAGACACAGCTCCACTGATATGCAGTAACCAGGGCGCAGGCAGCTGCTTGGTGTCGAGGCCTACCTAGGTGTGTCGTCATGTAGAGCTCTAGCATTCCAAAAGTTGAGACGTGACGAGTCGCCACCTTACGGGCGTCCTGAGCAGATGAACAACGCCGAGCTTGCTAAACTGCAGTACAGGCACGCAAGGCCAGAGCGGAACATCCCAAGGAACTTGATCGAGGTCAAACGCGAATCCTGCAGAATCTAAAGGGGGGGCTGTCAATAGCAATTTATGTCGTCATGTGAGGGAACAGAAACCATGCAAACGAAAATCGTCTCGCCCGAGACCTCAAAGCAAAAACATGCACCAGCAGTGAGCCTAAGAAGGCACCGTTCAGAGTGTAGAAGATCTTGCGCTTTGCTTGCGCCAGAGCTCGCGGCCCTCGCCAGGACGCTGGATTCCCACCCGGGCTTGGCATCGCATCATGTTGTGAGGTTTCTGGCTTCTTTCTCTGCCTTATCAAGGCTCTTTTTCAAACGAAGCCGCCTGCTGTGACCTGCGATGCCTCGCAGTCGCCAAAGCTGGATCCGGGCAGCTGACAGATCCCGCAGCCAACCACGTCTCCCTCCCCGAAGGTCAATGGCCCTGGCACCTTCGCGTCTGCGAACTGGTAACCTCGATTGGAGGCGTGGAACAGCTGGCCGTCGTCGCTGTGGAGGCCCCAGGATTCTCCATCCCAGCCTGCCTGCTGCTTGGCAACAGCGTAGCGCGAGAAGCGCGGCGTGCAGAGCCCCACCGAGATGCAGAGCAGAACGGCTTCCTCCCGGTCCCTCCCGCGGCGGCAGGCACCAACTCCGCCAGCACCGCTCACCGTAACCTGACAGGATGGGACACCGCATGGCCACTTGGCCTACTTGTAGCGCAAAGCAGCCTCAGCTGTGTGCTTTAGCATGGTTTTGGCAAATTATCTTATGCCTCGTAGTACGAGGCACTGCGGTAGGCGACCCTCCAGTGGAACCCATCTCTTTCTTCGCAGGCGTATGGCAGGACGGTGGCTGAAGGGACCGCAGGCAGCGGCAGCTGAGCCACGACGCAGCGATCTCGTCCGATGAAGCCCGGGCGCAGGTGGCACCGCACCACCCTGAGACGCAAGCCAGCATTGGGAGGAGCAACACGGATCGATGCGCAGATGCTGTGTCAGAATCTTCAAGGCCATCAAGGCCAAGCGCCTCCCATCAGCATCTTGGAGGAACTGCACTCCCTCCGGCGCCGATGCCGACTCGCCGTAGAGACTGGGCCTCTGGCTAACAGTCTACTGCATCTACCACGCAGTAACATTCTCCGGCATGCCAGTACAATGTTAGGCCGACTTCAGCTGGCTTGGTCAGGGCGCAGGAACTGATAGTCCTCGCTCGAGCTCCGAAGAGCATTCTTACCTGGGGCAATGTCCAAGTCGTAGAAGGCACCTGAGGACTGCTACTTACTTCCGGATTCAAACTGAGCTGCCCTGTCTTCAAACATCCCGTGCAAGACGATGTCACTGTAAGCAAGCCGTCAGACACTCCCTGAAGCTTGTCGCCACCGTCTCCAGACTGTGAAACTAGGGCACGCTTCCAGCACCACCGCGAACTTGAGGAACTCTGGGCACCTGCGCCACAGAGCTCTGGCAAACAGGTGCCAGTCGTAAACCTGCTGCAGCAGTTGGTGCCTTGCAAGCGAGGTCCCGAGCCCACGGGGCACAGCGATTCAGCGGGAATCCCAAGCTCCTCCAAGAAATCTTTGACTTTCCAAAAATAGGGGGTACCTTATTTGGGGTCCTTATAATAGGGATCCTATTATTTAGGGTACTATACTAGGGTCCCCTATTTTTGGAAACCCCCATCTTGGAAGAATCAGCTAGCCACACAGCTTGCGCCACTCTAGAACAGATTGCAAGGTGAGAAGCATGACCTGCCACAAGGCTTAAAGTCCTGCGCGCAAAGCTCCTTCCAAGCATTCTGCACCAGTTCCTGCTTGCATCGTGGCTCTGCCGGAAAACTGCCCTCTTCCCAGAACTTCCCTTGCCCCTGCTTCAAGGAAGTCTCCGCGCATGACTCGGCCGGCCTCCTCCGCCCAGCCAGCCGTCTGGATGCCTCTGCGAAGTGCATGTCGGGGGCTGGCCCAACATCATTAAAAAGAAAGGGGTCTTTAAGAGCTTCAACACATACTGCCAGCAACATTCAATGCCCGGAGCAATGCCCTGAGCTGAGCTGGGTCACCCACGGAGCAGAGATGGAGGATCCAGAAAAAAGACCCACTGCAACGGCAGTGCGTCCAAGCGCGTCACGCCAGAGGCCTGGGAGCTGCCCATGCCATGGATGCCCTCTGGCGCTTAGTCACGGCAGAACCCCACAAGTCCAGCACCTCACGGGGCGCGCTAATCGTGCGAAGCGGCGTCGCACCCATGGGTACAACTTGCTCCACTGCAAAGCTGGTACTTTCTGCGGCATTCTGCGGCGTGGTGTGACTTGGTCTCGGCTGGATTCATATATGACTCGGAATCTATGTGAGCCATGGGTGCTGTCTCAACGCACTAACAATTCCACAGAGCTTCGCCTCTTCGACGTACGAGTAGGATGCAGTCCTGCCTTGGGTGCAGCAACTGACCTTTTTTCTCGGCCCGGGCAGAAAGGCGTCAAGCTGCACTTTGCACCTGCCACTGTGTCCGATCAAACTCACGACCGGCAGAGCACCTCGCTGTGCTCACACCCGCATCGCGGATCGCGGCAGCTCTCAAGCTGCTGATGACTTGCTTAAGTCGTCGACGCACTGTTGCACCCTGCTGGAAAATTAAGGACCGTTCGCCAGCTGCGCTGCAGTCCATCACAGGCTGCTTTGAAGGATCTGATGCGCCACAAAGTTGCGAAGACGATTAGCCTTCCAACCCTGCGAAGCCTCCAAGTTTTGTCTCAAAGGGTGGAAGCTTGGCATGGTGCTGTGATAGGATGCTCGGGGGCTTCGAGCTACTTCAGGAGGTTGACGATGCCTGCAGGAATACGAACTCTCAGTCCGTCATCGCGCGCTTTGTCCAGGATTACCTGACACCGCACACGTCGTCTTTGCGGAATGTACATCATAAAACACACGCGAGACCCATAAGACAGAGAGAAAGATGGAGAGACCCTGAGCCCTGGGGCCTGGCAGCCTAAGCGAGAGGTGTCGGTCACGTCCTGCGCCAAGTCGAGCATGTCGGCCTAGCGGGAACTCTGAGTCTGAAACCCCTTGCTTTCTCGACTTCGAATTCGAAAATTCATGTCTGCCATGGCCATGACCACCCGTTCCTTGGGATCTGACATGTTTCCTGAACCGCTCAGCTGAAGTGGCAGGGAGCTGCGACAAATCTCTACAAGGGCAACTGTGCGGAGCTGTTGTCCGGTGAATCTGTACAAGGACACGCGTGGTGTGGTGTCCTCGTGCACCTTTCGGCACGGCGGACACACCAATGAAAAGTGTCCCGGACAACAAACCTTCGCCTTCAAGTCGCATCTCTTTAGCACTGCAGGCGTTGTCGCCGTCAGCTGTGCAAGAATCGGATTCTGAGAATGTGACCATTCTCATGATGGTTCGAACTATCGAGCCTAGCACATGTTTTGCACATGCTCTGGATCCTAAGCGCCGCCGACTGACGCTGGACGAAGAAGGTTCAAGCATGCCTCGACATAGGGAGCAGACTCGAGCTTGCACCAATGCAGCCCGAAGCGCACGGCCTTGGCAGCGGCCGGGGCGCCGCCCGCCTTCCGCAGGGCCTGGGTTACACAAATGTGGAAGGATCTCCGATTCTTCTCTTGCTTCTGCAGTTTCTCCTGGCCTCGCCGAGTAAGCGGCAGCACCGGCGCTGCTCCTCCGCCTCGCTCCCCAACGCTGCCATCACCGCGTCTGCGATAGCTCCTAGCCGCACTCCCAAGAAAAGAGCGAAACCGAGCTTTGGCTGAGAGCAACCCGGCCCGGCACCTCGCGGTGTGGCCAAAGGATCCGGAAAACATTTGCCAGCTCCGGCCCTCTCGATGGCAAATCCGTTCGAGGGCTGGTCCACACAGAAAGGCACCACGACCATGGGAACTCCCAGCACGGCGGCCTGTGACTCCGGCGACCGCTCTATTCGCTTCACGGCAGGATTTTCATTGGCGCCTCTTTGATGCTGTTGCAGCCCCCATGCGTGACGAAAACGTCTGCATGCCTCAAAGCTTGAACCTGAGCAGCCATGGACAGACGTCATCTCTGACGCTAGACATCAACTAGAATCGACCACAAGTGAAAGGGCAGCAAGGAGCTTGGTCGATGTACTTTTCGACAACGAAGTTCGACGGCAACTCCCCAAGCATGCTCCGAGCATCTGCACGTGGCCCGATGCTCATCACCACGCGGACATCCGACCCTTTCAATGCAGGCATCCAATCAATGCACATGCTGCTTGACCGCAAGAAACCCCTTGTCAAAGACACACAAGAAAAGGCTTGTGTCAGGTCGGTTTGCACAAGCCGAATGTAGGATGTTCTTTTGCCGATGCCTGCGAACAGCCTTCAATTCGTTCTCTGCTTTCGAAAGTTGGCTGGTTCCAGCTGTCCTTCATCATGTTGTCGCCACACACACATAATATATGTATATATATATATATGTATATATATATATATGTATGTATGTGTATGTATATATATATATGTGTGTGTATACACATATGTATATGTATGTATGTAGGTATGTATGTATATGTATATGTATATGTATATGTATATGTATATGTATATGTATATGTATATGTATATGTATATGTATATGTATATGTATATGTATGTATATACAAAAAAGGAGTACATACATATGTATATATATATATGGTTGTGCGCTGTGCGTTCAAGGGGCAAAAAATCCGAAATTCAAGACCCAAACCGTTCCATAGGGCGGGAAGAGGGAAGCCAGAACCATTGGAAGAAGACCCCAACTATTCCATATGCAAGGCCCAAGCCATGGCCCAAGCGCTCCACAGAGATGACCAAATGGGGATACCATTGGGGTGGATGGGGGGTGCTCGCCGGGGCGCAACCATCCATATATACATATACATATACAGACACAATCTACATTACCTATACATGTACATCTACATATACGTACTCATAAACAGATACTCATACAGATAATATATATATATATACATACGCGCATGTTCATATACATTTCATTTTCGTTTTCACAGACATGTACGTATACATATACATATACATATACATACTTATAAATACATATAAACGCACATATATACATAGCTGGGTGTATATAGATATATATATATATATGTATATCTTACTCTATATATATATATATATATACATTCGCTTATATGAAACGAAAATGTTATATTATATCATACTATTTTATGTGAAATAAACAAATACTATACTATACTATGTTATATTATAGTATATTATGTCTATATGTGTGTATGTATATATATATATATATGTATGTATGTATTTATGTATGTATGTGTGCATATATATATATATATATATATGCATGCATGCCTCCATGCAAACACACAGACACATAAACACATCTGACTCATGTCGAAAGACCGCACGGACCGAAATACAGTCTCGTGTCGGAACATGTCGGAACAGACTCGACAAAATATCCCGTCGTAACACACGTGTCCGGTGCACAGTGGGTTCTTTCTTGCCATCAGCGTGGTGGGTCTGTGCTATTCTGCCTCAGGACATGATACCTGACCAGTACAGCATCCCAGCATTCCACATCATGCTCTGTTTCTCCGTACACTGTACAGGCTACCGCAAGCCGTTGCAAGTGCCCATGCTTTTTCCTAACCTAACCGAGACAAATCCCTCGGCCAGTTTCCACTGGTATCCACTGGCCCAAAAACAGGCACACCCGTATCATCAGCCCAGTCCCAAAACCCCAAGCGATTGCGCCCTGCAAAGCTTTCCTGTGAAACTTGCCGCCGCCAAGCATCTGTCTTTGAAGGTCTCGATCAGTTCGCTCCAGAGGCGATGGCTCACCTCACGTCCTGTAAACCTCCCCAGCGAGGACCTGTCGCAGAACATCGACATCGAAGTTTAGGTTGCAGGCTTCATCTTTCATCTTTCGTTAGTCGCAAGACTCTGCGCTTTCTAGGCCGAGCCGCACATGCTCGGCGCTGTCCCAGCGCATGTCTACGGTCAGGCTGCCCAAAGAGACGACGACCACCTTCGGCATGCAGCATGCATCTCAAGTACCCCGGATGAGAAGTCCCACAACGGGAACAGGTTGCACGCTTAAACATCCGCGGTGCTGAACAAAGGCGGCCTAAAACAACCGGTGCCTAAAACAGTGAGGCCCACGCGCCCTATCCAACCTCACCCAAATCAACCCCCGGATGCAAAGCACAAGCTCGAGGGCCGGCAGAAGCACAAATGCATGGCCCCAGCAGCATGGGAGGGAGCTGGAGGCGAGAAGACGGATGGTCAAGGATAAGGAAGTCCAATGCCGAAGGTGGGCACACAGGGCAAGAGGATCTGAAGCTTCCAAGTACCGACCGAGATGCAAGAGGACAGAGTTCAGGGATCATCATCATCATCGTCATATGGACCAAACGTGCCTGAATTGCTTGGGAAAAGACAGGTCGCAACAAGTTGCCATCTGTTTTTGTCCAGCATTTACGCCATGCAACCCCAACCAGAACCAGGACCAGGAGACCACCCGGAGACGCCTGAGAGAACCCGCAGACCCGCAAGTGACCACCAAGACACCAGGAGACCTCGAAGAGACCACCTAGAGACCACCACAAGACCAAAAGAACAGCAGGAGACCAGCAGGAAAGCACCAGAAGACCATCACCAGGACACTGCCAAAATGCGTTCCCCCACGTACTGGCACATTCAGAACCATGCCCGGAGTACCTTCCCCCAAGTACTGGCGGGATTCAAGGGGATACAAAAGCACGGCATCCAGGACCACCGCGAAACCTGTGTTGCTGCGATTTCAAGTTTTCGAGAACCAACAGTGGGCAACATCGTTTGTTTCCTGTTGTTTACAATGAATCACGCCTCCCCGAAACCCGTTGGCACCAAATTCTCTGTAAGTACAGGACGCTAGCGAAAACTATGCACCGCACCGCACGAGAATCCTGTACAAATGATGGGACACGGGGAGTGATTGGCAGCATTTGGTGTAAATATTGGAACGCGGGGAGCTTCTTTTCGAATCGCGCCGGGCGCACGGCTCAAGCTTGCAACACTCTCTTGGCCCTGAACGCAGGAACCCCATAGCTCATAGCGTTATCACAGGTTTTAGGGAATTCAAGCTCTTGAGTGCTTCAATGCTTGAAAAGCCTACTTCTTGTCATTCCGGCTTGCGGTCGGCTACAACGGCCTACGAGTATAACTCGAGACGCTACGCCTGAACTAACTCATGGGTTGCGGTAGTCATCTGCACAGTGTTGTCTACCCCACCGCTGGGTTGGCTGTGTTTTCATGCATCATGATATTTGGGACTTATTTTACGCTTCAGTGTACAAACCTAGGTTCACGTCGGGACCTGGGTTGATCAAGCTAAATCCAATACAAACCACATTTTCGCCTTGAGCCCGTGGGGGCTTGGGCCGAGGCATCGCCCTCAAACCGGATGATATTCACACAGCAGACCTTTAAAGCTGCGGGCAGGGAAGCTTCGACAGAGCATCCTGCCGTGTGCCTGAGTAGATAGAAAACGTTACAGCTTGGACGGCTGCTTGGCGCACTGCCTGCCTTGACACCAGGAGGAGTATGCCACGAAGCTTTGGTCGCTGGTGAGCATGGGTCCTCTTGGTACACAGGCCAAGATCGCACAGGACACGAACACAAGTTCAAGAGGTACACGTGTGCCCATTTCCTCGTTGGGCGCGGACGCACGCTTCGCAGAGGCTTTCAAGTCGTCGACGGCACCAACCCAAAGAAATGTCGAGTCATCCAGCAAGGCCTGCCTCGCGCTTTCAGACGCATATTCCAGACGGAAGTCTCGCCACACCTTTCTACCTTGGAAGCATCTCCCCTGCAGCCAAGTTTCTGATACTTCGGCACCTCACCCTGGAGCTGCGGAACAGAGAACCTGGTTGGTTGCGTCCCTTGGCATGTCCTTTCCGAGTTGGCTTGCCAAGCAGCATGATGTTCAGCTGGCGACTGTAAAAGCGGCATTGCCTGCAAAGCAGCTTCATTGATCGGGGTGTCGGTGTTAATCTCCACATCTCTGCCGAGGCACAGCTGCGATGCACACACATCCACACCGAAGAGTCGCAGGGCCACTTGGTTGGCCTCAAACTCCAGACAGAGGCGAGAAGCTCAGCTGCCACTTGGCAGAAGGAGCCTCCTGCATGCCTGGATGCTTCGCCAAGTTGTCGTCGACAGCCTGCGGGAAATGCGCGTAACTCAAAGCTGGGGCTCGGCAGACCGGGAGGGCTTCGCAATGCTCTGCCTGCCGCTCTGCTTCCGGGATCTCGTAGAGGTGCATCGGGGTTCCTGCCCAGCAAGGGGCGGTGCAATACAAGCCTGAGATGAGCGCAGAAAAAGAGACCCCTCCCGTCCAGGACCCGGATACGTGGAGAAGGACACGCCGGGAACCCCGATTTTGAGAGCAGCAAGATAGGGATGCAGCAGCATCACGTTATACAGCACCTGCATCAAACTCACAAGTCGCAAGTAGCTTTTGGATCACTGGTCAGGAGGACAACTGAGGATGGGGCCAAGTCTGGGCGCCAGCTTCCCTCTTTGCTCCACAGATCGGCTAGACGCTTGCCCAGGACAACGCCTGCCAGGCGACTCTGCTCCGTTTGGTCTATGTTGGTTTGCCAGAACTTGCACGTCCCCAGCACTGGCCTGTGGGCAATGCGAAGTGCAACCACCGGAAGGCGAGGAATTCCTTTTCCATTCCGTCCGCCGTCAACGCTGCCAAGCCCTCCCCGCAGCCTTGTGCCTGAAACCAGACGGCCTCCTCCTGGCAGATCAACTTGCACTGTGCAGTACGGCACGAAGCGTCGACATCACAGCCGTCTACCTCCATCAGCGCATCCCAGCGGAGAAAGTATTCGTCAAATTTGACTGGCGAAGCGCCAGCACTTTTGACGTCCGCGACATAAGTGTCCTCACACCCCATGAAGCGTCTAGAGGCTAGAGGCAAGAAAAAGATCGAGTAGTACCTTAGGGCCTCATGGAAGGGACGATTGCGGGTAGGCTCAAAGCTTTGCATCCTTCGTCAAATAGTAACGAACGTCGCAGCCCCGCTTCGCTAGCTCGGCAATCACAGGGAGCACCGGGTTGACAGTGCCGACCTAAACTCGCACTGCGAAAGCGAACCGTTCTTCAAATTGCCCCGTCTACTACGATTTCTGCTAACCGTCCGCAGCCTTTCAGAACTGCGTACACATGTGGACACTCTGACACTCTGAGAAGACGAGGTACAATCTCCATATTGAAGATTGCAATCCGCGGCATCGTTTGGTCTGTCGCCATGGCGCCAGCAACACTTGCTTCTTGTCTTCGGAAGCGGAGGGTGAACGCTGGAGCCCGGGCACCACCGCAGTCTTCGGAGTCGACACGGTGCAATCGAAACGGTGCATGTCCGAAGTTAGGGCCAGCCCGAAGCGTCTCGAAACAAGAAGTGACAAAGTGCAACCTGTTCTCCTGTCCGCTTACTGGCCTCATCATCATCCGGTGGTGGCAATTTGTCGAACTGCTCCTGTCAATGAGGTCGTGTCACGGCTAGCGCGACCCAAGCGCACCCAACTCTTGCAGCAGCTCCTTCTCCAGAATGATATGGCAGGTGCTGCATGCACATTCTCCGCCACAAGCGCCCTCAATGTCAATGTCGTGGTCGTGCGCGACCTTGCCGCATGGCCCGGAGCGAAACGAATGAACTATTACGACGCGAAGACTTCAGAAACGTTGTTTGCTTCGCCGTCGCTTCCCACCTGGAGCAGCGTTTGGCCAGTCTTGGCTTTCACGGCGACACTCCCGCCCTCGCCGGCATGTAAATGCATTCAAGCAGTGCAGATTGGGGGAGAGCTGCGAAGACACAGACCCTTACGAAAAAGTACGAACTTGGTCGCCACACATCCTCGTCTTTGATGAAGTGCACGGTGAAGCTGCAGTACCTGGGCCTGGCAAAGCTGAGTTCGCGATTCGGTGATCTTTGCATTCAGGCTGCACAACATGATACGTGAGGGAAGTCATCCCATACAGCCAGTCCTGTACAGCTTGCCATCTCCAAAGAGCTGCGCACCTCCCGGGAAATGCGTATCTTGTTGGCCGCACCGCTGCAAGCGCACCTTCCGGCAGTTGCAAGACATATCATGAGCATCTTCTTCCACTGACATTTGGGAGGTTTCAGGCCAGCTCCTGAGCCAATGCGGCCCAAATATGGCTTGGACAAGCAGCTCGCAGCCCGGAGCATGAAAGGGACACTCCTGGCAGTGCCGGAATGGTGAGAGTCTCAGATGCTCAGAGAGGTCCGCGAAATCTGTCGGCCGAGCCTGTGTGCCACTGAAGCACTTTCTCAACAAGTGCCCTTGCACTCGGATAACTCGGATAACCGCCCCCCAAGAAGCCAGCAGATCTGGCTTTGAGCACATCACCACCATATCCATGCAGTGAGCTCTTGGTGAATATGGAGACCATGGTTGCCCTGTACCACAGCAGCTCCCTGCAGATGCAGACTTGTTTTTGGCCGGCTGTCCGAGTCGGCGCATCGGCCACGAACGCTTCCTGTGGAAGGCTCGTTGAGGCATCTCGGTGCGGCTCAGGGGCCCAGGCCTTTCCAACACGAAGATCATCGAACACACTTCACATCACTTGACACTACACGAAGATGAGCTCTTCGGGCTTGGAAAGGCTGACATCACTCTGACTGCGGCTTGAACGGACCGGCTCCTCCTTGCTTTTCGTGAAAGTTTCAGCGCGCTTGGCTTCAAGTTCATACTAAGAGTGTACGAGGAGTGTATCTAAGTCCAAAGGCCATCTGCCAAGGGAAAGCAAGGGAGACAGAGTGAGAGGTCGCGTCTAGATGCCCGAATTGTCGAAGTTCCACAGCCGGCTGCCTGTGTCAGCTCGGTGTCTGCGGTGACAAGAGGAGCTCGGAGCTCTGAATCAGTCTGTGACTGAGTCAGAGCTCCACACATGGCACAGCCACGGAGGGAAGCCCGGTCTGCGGATGGTTCAGGACCTCAAAAGCGTCCCGCCCCTCCCTACTGTCACAAGTGTATAGTCGGAATGCTGAACCATCCTTCCCGGCCCCCTTCAACTGGAACACTCTTCGTTGTCCAGATGCCGCGGCTTTGCCATGCTTGGGAAAAACCATGCATGCTGGCCCACGCCCACCGACAGTAGGCCAACGAGTAAAAGTGCCGCTGCGCGTCGTTCATGCATAACAGCCACTGCAGATCCAGTGCCTAAAGACTGACTACCACGTTCGTCGCTAAAAACTGAAGCGCATTGCACAAGTGGCTGAGCAGGGTGCTACGGATGAGCAACCACAGTCTGAGCCACGAGTCATGAAAAGGTGACCATAAATGCGAGATTCCATGGCAGTGTTTCCTTTTCAGCTAGCCGTTGCGTTGTCTGCACGCTCTTCTTTGTGACATTAACCGGCGATGCCTGCAATACTGGTACCTTGTGCGGCAAGAACAAACAGGGAAGCCCTGCCCGACAACTAAGCGTCTACGAGGAACGCAAGTTCCTGAGACCAGCTAGCTACCTGATCAGTGCATTTCCGACAGGGCGGCGCACCGTTCCAGAATCCTGAACAGTCACACTTGCTCAAGGCAAGCCTTGCCATTACTCCCCAGTCTCATATTCGATGGGATTAGCATGCCTCATGGACCTCAGAACACCGGAACTTCCCCTCGGGCATTCTCTGCCTGATTGAAGATTCTGTGGCTTCCGTCCGCCTCAGTCTGAGGCAAAAGCCACCCTTCTTTGAGCTTGAAACGTGTTTCTCCACGCTCCAAAGGGCCCCTTGGGCCGGGGCTGCAAGTCTTGGGTAAACTGCGCGTCTGGGAAGCCACCTGGCACTCCTTTACCTCGGAAGGCCGCTCGAATGCAGTTTGGGCCCAAGGTGGGGTTCTCACTGTTTCTCACAGACTCCGCGGGCATCGAGGGCCCCGCACTTCACGGCCGCATCCAGCCACCTCCTCATCCTGGCAGCTCTTTCAGAGCCCCTCCAGCAAAAGTCGCGAACCCGTAGCAACTGAGGCCGTCCACCCTGGATCATGGCCTGAGCTCATGTGCAATGTTGAAGCATCGCTTTCACTCTCCCAAGATCTTCAGGCACGAGACTCCAGTAGGCGTCGCCGTATCTCTTCCAATCCTTGTCCCCTTTGAGGATCTTCACCTTGGCCATCGTCTCCTTGTCGAAGATCCTGAGCCACACGGGGCGACGCGGCCCTTCCATGTGCCGCGCATGGCCACACGTCTGGGCGTGGGCGGCCGGCTTGCTGCCAGCGGCGTAGATCGGATAGAAGGCGTAGGGGAGACTCAGACACCTGGCAAAGGTCTTTTGTCCACAAAAAAACAGCTCAGGCAGCCTGGAAAAGCAAGCTGCTGGGTTCCTGGCACAATCTGCCCAAATCTTTCTGGGTAATGGCTGGCAAACATAGGGAAGGCAAGGGCCTCGACAGGCTTCACTCAAAGATCGCAAAATCGAGAACACTGCCGGGGCCCGTGCGCCAATTTTCGGATTGCAATCTGCAAACCCGAAGCCCGCAAAGTCCACAATCCAGGCCTCAAAGCACGTCTGGAGTCTGAAATTCATGTCTGCTCCGCGCCTAAGTGCGAGAGCATTGCCACCTTTGAGGTTTCCTGTTTGCGATGGGAGCTTCAAGATGTCGAACGCCGTATGAACACATACATGGCAGAAGCGAACTCACAAGTAAAACTGCCAATGCAGGGCCACAGCGGGGTGCCGTGTCACCCTGGATGCTGTCCAGATCCCACCGAGTTCGATAAACCTCTAGTTATTCTAGTTGGCGCGGACACGCAGGCACAGAGATGCATTGATGGGTGTTGGCGGCCTGGCTTAATTGGGAAGGAGAACGGAGCAGGAGGATTCCTGCTTCGCTAGAGCGGACAACCCCATCCGGCAAATCTAGTTGGCAGTGTTTGGAATCTTGGGGCGAGGCAACGGAGCCGGGAAGTGTGGAGTTTTTGAAGAGCCTGTGCGGACAACCCTGCTCAGCGGCTTCTTGGCGTGCGCTCTGAGCGCCTTTCCAGCTCCGAGGCCATGTGCTCGATGCCATCCTCGGGCGTCTTGTTGGCTGCACGCCCTGTGCAAGAGTAGATTACCTCGGTGCCAAACCAACAGGACAGGGGCAAAACATGGAAAACGAAGAAGTTGGAAGAGCATTTAGCACACCGCTCTATGACCATATCCCACAGTCTCTGCTCCGAGCTTTTTCGGCGTTGCCGGAGACCGCACTTCGAGATCCTTGCCCTCCTTTGCCCAAATCAAAGTTCAGCTGCCCGCTTGCGGCGCTCAGGCGGAAGCTGCCTCTTTTCAGGGAACATCTCTGAAATAGTAAAGAGTTCTTATGATGAACTCCGTGCATCCAGTGACAGCTAACGGTCTTTCCCTCCGATTGACAACAGACATGAAACCCCGTCAGCCCTGCCGATCAGCGCCTTCTTTCCCGAGACAGCCACTCCGTCAGCTCTTGCAGAAGGAACTTCTCATCCCGCCGGAGAACAACCGCATCTTGCCAAACTCCAGGTTGCCCCTTCCTTTGCAACAGCCGCTCCTCGTCCAGCAATGAGCCGCCAGCCATCTCAGAGCGTTTCTCCTCCAGGACCCCGAGCAGAAAATCCAACATGAGCCTCTCGTCGTCGAGGTTCAGGTACCTGCAAGGGCCCATGGACCAAGTATCCTGTGTCAGACCAGGTAGGTCAGGCAGGCGAAGGACAGGCTGCAGTGGCCGCGGAACTGTCAGTGCACATGCCTCCCTGAGATCCGAAACAGACTCTGCCCGCGTTGAGGCGATCCACGCTCGAAGGAAGGCCAGGACAGGCTGAAGGGATGACGCCCTCTGCCCGCTCTGCCCGCTCTGTGCAGCGCATCCTCCCACGGTGAAGCTGAGATGCGGCTCGAGGGCCCGAAGCAGATCCGAAGCTCCAAAAGCGCCGAAGCCGGGGCGACTGAGTGAGATGTAGGGCAAGTCCTCCGGTCTCAAGGTCAGACGAGATCGCGTCAAGCAGGTAAGGTTGTGAATCCAGGGAACCGTAAACCCAAAAGTCCAAAGAGACTCCTCGTTGCTCTGGAGCCCATATACATCCGTCACCTCGGTGGCCGCTCGGACTGGACGCCTCAGCCAGAGATGCAGGTTGCCGTTCTTGTTCGAGCCAGCTGGCGGCTCTGTTCCGAAGCGGCCCAAGGACTTGGCCTGGTGGCTCTGAATCTCGGGCAGGGAGAGCAAGGGCGCGTCAGGCACCGGCAGCTGGTGGTTCACCAAGTCGAAGAGTGGGACCAGGGCAGACTGCGGCTGTGCGAATGAGCTGCCCGGGTATGTCAGGACACGAGAGTTAACAAGAGCCCAGACCTTCTTATATGCCTGCAGATTAAATTTACCTGCGATCTCTGGGCAGGTCTGCTGCAAAAGCTCCGAGTACTCACGCTCAACTCCTCCTCTGGCAATGGCGTACACGATTGATGCAGTTGTTCCTTCAATCTCCCGAAGTGCCCAGTTTGGCCAAAGCAATGGAAACCGCTGCTGTTGTCCCTTGCTCCAGTGGCTAAGGAGGTCATCCAAATGTGGCCATTCTGCTCGGCTGTCAGTTCTGTCAAGAATCGACAGCAGCAAGACCATCATGCTAAACAGTGCATGAGTCCGGCCGCGGTCCGCTGGATTTGGGCTCTGGTCGAAGAATCGCCGAATCGTGTCCGCACAGGGTGTCAAATTCGTGGCTTGCTCTCCCATGACCATCGCTTGTAGTGGCACAGAGACAAGGGTCTCATCTTCATTGACATCAGCCGTGACAAACAAGCCACGCCCTCCGTGACCATCTGCTTTCAGCTTCACTTTCCTGGAAACGAAGCCTCCCAGATCTCGGATCCAGTCCGTTAGACCATCAGACCCGGCTAAGCTTGCAAATCCCCAAACCAAGACTGCAGCAAGGCTCATGTGCGCTAGAGCACTTGATCAACACGAAATCTGGGTCAGCTCTTGCCAGCATGCGGGACAAAGCATTCCGCAAGTCTGCAAGCTCTTCAGCTGGCCCATGGAGATGCATCAGCATTTGTGCATGCAAGGACTGTGGGGGAGGAAACATCCAATCGCAATCGCCATTTCAACAATTTATAAAGTTTCTTGACATGCAATCGAGCAGCATGGCGCCCGAGAACGTCTTTACCCACACAAAGAAAGCAGTGGGACCTGAGTCGACCATTGCTCTTTCGCAGAAGTTCTTGCGCATCTGCTTGCAGCTAAGTGCTACTGTAGGGATTGCACTGTGGATCTCTCGCGCAAGCCCGGCAGCAAGGCAGGGAGCAACCCTGGCACAGTCAGAAGTCCACACTCCCTACACTGCAAAGGCAGAAGCACCTGAGGAAACAGTGCAGGAATGAAGGTCTTTTTCCGCCACTCCATGGTGTCTCTCATCGCCTTGAGCGCCTCAACAAGTGGAGTCACATAAAGTGCAAGCAAACAGGGCTGAGCTGCCTCTCCCCCCTCCCGGTTTCTGGAACTATTCAGTACTAGATACATCACACCAGGTCGATTGAACTCACTACCTCATGCACTGCCTGCCTTGTTGACGTCACCGTCTTGCATGCACAAGTAACCTTCGACATGCTGGCACAACAATCACATTTCGGGCTTGACATCTTGCAGCAGACTCGCTCTCAATGCTGGCTTGCTGCTTCGAACAAACTTGGAAATACAACGAAACTTAGAATGACCACTTTCATCATCAAGTGCCAGAAAGTCTGCTGAGGCTATGTGTGCATAGATTCATGGATCCTCTTCCGATGCTTTTGTCCAAGTCACGCATCAGCGTAGAGGTGGAATAAAACCCAAGTTCGCGTTCTTCGGCAGGGCTGCTTGGAGCACGACCTTGCAGGATCTCCACCTCGAATCGAGGCTGCGAGGCTGCAATAAATTGTGGAGACGGGCAGCAAGCGGCTCGGTTTGAAGGCACAACACCGGGCCGCGGGCCTGCACTCGCTCTCGCAGGGCGTCGAGGTTTCCTCTAGCCTGGCGAAACATCCAAGCGCAAGTTTTTGCTGCCCCCAAAGGTGTGCCAGGCTCCGTGCCTTCTGCATGCGTGCTTTGAGGCCAGACACGACCTGCAGAGCCAGAAGCCGAGCGAAGCCTCTCGCCGCGCTACGTGGACTCAGGGCTGCGCAATCTGATCCTCCTCGAGTGGAGCCTCGAGAGGCGCTTCTGGCGATGCCTCGCCTTACAAAAGGCGGCGCCCATCTTCCAGCCTTGTCTGGAAGCTCGGGCAGCTGCTGAGCCTTCACAGACCAAGGACGCTCCAAAAAGGAAGGGAACCTGCCTTCCACGGAAAGATCTCACAGAAGCGTCCGTGGTTTGGGGTCGCGACTTCGACGAATTCAAGAGTTCGCACGTCCGTCGGTCACATTAAGCTTCCCTTCAGCGACTGCGGAGCATAATGATAAACGATGCCGGCCCATCGTAAAGCTAGTCAACGCATGGACTTCGGCGCTTCCGTTCTTGTGCTCTCTCCACGTCCCATCCTAGGCAGCTTCTAGCATGGCTATGCGACACGATTTATAGTTTGAGGCTATACAGTATCAGCACCAAGCCAACGGCACAGTTTTTAAATAGTATTTATCGCTCTCTGCTGTTCTTCCAGCCGTGGAGCGAGCGCAAAATTCGACGACCCCTATGGAAGATGCGAAAAAGCCTTACATGCAACAAGCCTCACCCTCAATATCCACGCTCGAATCACCCCAGACACAACCGTATCGGCACGTAAGTCTGGGGCAGTGGGTCGGGTCGTCTAGCGGAAGCCTCTCTAAAGACCCCCTTTCAGCAGCCATCTGCCTCGAACTCTGCTGAAGCACCTTCCCAGGGTGACAGGTCCCAACAGCAATGAAACTCTGCAATCTGCTGGCAGCTGTCGGGTGCACGGCTCGACAGGGGCGGGGGAATGGCCATGGCTTCACAGCACGGCTCTTACTCCTTTCCTCTGAGCTGGCCTTCCGCGAGCGCGGAACCGGTCTTAGAAAAGCCAAAGTCCTGCTCAAGAGCTGCAAACGCCTCTCCTTCCCGCTCTGCGCTCAAGTCCTCAACACCCGGAGAGGTTGGTGATGCTCCCCAGCTGGAAGGAGAGGGATCACCGAAGCTGAGCCCACCTGAGTGAACAGAGCCTTGGGCTCGGCACCAATGCTAATGCCACTGCCGGCAAGGAGCACGTGGTCGTTGGCGTTTTGCCGTCTTCCAACTTTGAAGACGGCAACGTTTTCACATCCTCCACCTGCAAGGCAACCAGGCCTACCATGTTTCGTCTGTTGGCTTGCGGAATCCCCCCTTCCCGATTGTCGCAGCCTCCTCGGCCAGCGTCGCGCTGTCCACGACAAGGACCGTGTCAGCATCGGAGTTTCCGGGGCTGCTGCAACCTCGCAGAGCTGCGTGCCGAGTGAACTCTCAGCACTCTCCTGAGCCGGAGACAGCCCTTGCTCAGCCCGAAGAACTCGGCAAAGACCTGCAGCACCCGCTCCGAACATCGAAAGCGAACAGCACTCTGGCTGCTGGCTTCTTGCAGCCAAGTTTCCCCCGCCATTGCTCAACGTCGTGTTCAGACTTTCGAACACCACAGATACACAAAGCTTGATGACTTGGAGATGCGCTGCGACGTTTTATCAAGATCTGCGAGTCAGAAGTCTCTAGAACGAGCTCACATGCATGTTGCGTCGTGATGTCATGGTTCTTTTGCTTCATTTTTCTCAACTGCAGATGCACCTGGATCCCACAGTCGGCCATGTCGATGCAACACGAGACATGGATGGCTCTCTCACTTTTTTC
>CAJNDV010031626.1:9587-21471 GCA_905221635.1 Symbiodinium sp. CCMP2456
GGGTTGAGGGTTGAGGGTCGAGGATTTAGGGTTTAGGGTGTAGGGACTTGGTACTGAACTCGAAAACTACGGCTGGTGATATAAATCCTGCATTACCCATAGTAAGGAATCTACCATAATTCCCATAGTTTAGGGTCCTTAAGGTAATGCAGGAATTGTATCATCAACCGTAGGATTTCTAGTTGTATCTTCGGGATTATAGTACCCAAACAATAAACATGGTCTCCAAGTACCCTAGGGATCATAGCAACCAAAAAAATTAAAAATGGTTCCCAAGTATCTTAAACTTAGGGATCATAGTAACCAAAAAAAATCAAAAATGGCTTTCAAGTACCTTAAACTTAGGGATCATAGTCACCAAAGAAAATAAAGAAAGGTTTCCAAGTGCCCCTTCGCTTCGGCCGCCTTTCGAAACTCTGGGAGCCTCCCAAGAGCCTCCGAGAGCGCCGCATCCCACTCGCCCGCGGAGGGGGGAACACCCCCGGCCTGGAGACATCTGTGGGCCATCTGGTTTAGGGTTTAGGGGTTAGGGTTTAGGGTTTAGTGTTTGAGGTTTAGGCTTCAAGGTTTAGGGTTTAAGGTTTCGGGTTTCGGGTTTAGGATGCTATCCGACGGCGGTCTGCAAAGTTCTCAATTAGTCGATTTCGTTGAGCTCTGCATCTCTGAGAACGTTGCATAGACTTCTCCAGTCTGGGACAGCACGCACAGACGTACATGCAAACATACAGACCCCCAACCCCAAACCCAAACCCCAAACCCTAAACCCTAAACCCAACCTCTGAACCCTAAACCCCACCTCTAAACCCTAAATCCAAACTCCAAACCATATACCCTACGCATAGTCCCAAAGGAACCTACGGCTCCTCATACAAAAGGCCAGGTGACACCGAGGACGAGCCCCAACGACTTCTCTTCCACCACTTTCCTGGGCGGTTTGGGGCTCAGGGCTTAGATGTTGGGGTTTTAGGATGCTTTCGGATTTGGGATTTAAGGCTTTAGGATGCTCGGGGATGGATTCATCATGTAGGTGAGGTTCTAGGATGTGAGGATGCGGTAGGGTTTAAGACTTAGGGCTCAGAGGATTTAGGTTTAGATAGGGTCCCTGTATTCCTAAACCCTATAAACCCTGGCCCTAAACCCTAAAAAAAGGAAATCCTACTTTTCAAGAAAATCCTAAACCCTCAACCCTAAACCCTTAATCCTAAACCCTAAACCCTAAACCCTAATCCCTAATCAAGAATAGCCCAGAGCGCCCCCAGAGAGGTTGGTCGCTCCAGGAGAGAACCGGCGCCACGAGCTGAGGTGTCCCCGCGAAGAGGCAGTCCTGGTAAGAGGGAGGGGTTTTGGGTTTAGGGCAAAGTTTGGAGCTTTAGGGCTTTAGGGCTTCAGGGCTTTAGGGTTTAGGGTTGAGTTGTTTAGGGTTGGGGGTTTAGCTTGGGTTTATCTTGATTTAGGGTTGAGGGTTTGGAGATTAGGGTTGAGGGTCTGGGGCTACAGGGATCCATGGCGGGTTAGGGCGTTTAAGGCTTAAGAGCTATGGAGCCTTGTAGGCTTTAGAGACTGTTCCTGTCCTGCAGGGTCCCGGCACCACCATGGTGGACAACCAGCGCACCTCTTCACATGAAAACGGATGGAATCTCTGACGGTAGAATGAGAGTTCAGGATCCAAGAATGGCCCCTTAAAGCGGCGGACCCCGACTTTTCAAGACCCAATCTCAATGCGTGGCCGGGCGCAGAGAGGGAAAAGGCGATCGTAGGGAGCAGACTTGATGCGGAAGGTGGCACCATCGTCGTCGAGGCCTTCCTGCGCAGTGTCCTGGAAGCTTTGGAAGTTTCAGGTCTCAGAAACAAAAGATTCGTAGCACGATAACGGCATCCTTACAATATAGTACAAAATACCCCGAAACCCCATTCTAACTATGCCGGCCCTTTCTCACCTCATTCTTGGCATCTGGGCGAGTTCCCCGCTGCAATAAATGTCTGAACAAGAGTCTTCGCATTACCCAGTGCCAGTGCTGCCCGAGCTACTATAAGGGCCTTAATAATTAGAATAGGGTTTTCGGGCCCATTATACTATAATTATAATAAGGAACCGCAAAATAGAAAAGGTAAGTATTTAGGCCCCTACATTACAAGCCATCCATGCAAATCCCAAGCCAAGCAACAGTGGGACCTCACTCAGCTACGCAGCGGTCCTTGTCGACTATCAAGACCTGTCTTCCTTGCCTCCGCACGGAGGCAACGGCCCTCTCCTGCAGCTGGCTCGACGACAGTAGCCTCAAATAGTGGCCTTTAACAGCACAAGCCTCTAACAGCACAAACGGTAGTGATAGCTGGGTATGGCAGCAGGCATGGTGGGTCGGTCGGCGGGTCGGCACCTTTCATGCGTTGAAGTCAAGGACTGGCAGGTATGGGTTTCTTTGCCGTAGAGGGAGACCCGGCCTGAGGGGCACGTTGAAGAACGGTTTAGGGTTTAGGGTTTCAAACCTTAAGGCCTAAACCCTAAACTAAACCCTAGGAAAACCCGGTCTACTTAGGGCGCCGAGTTTACGCAGACTGTTGTGCAACCCTCAGCATATCCAGCCTGAACCCTAAACCCTAAACCCGGAACCATAAATCCTAAACCCTGAACCCCCCAAACGCCAAAGTTAAACCCTAAACCCGGAAACCCCAAACACCTAGACCCCAAGCCCTGAAGCCCAAGCCCCAAAACCCTAAACCCCCTCAACCCTGAACGTCCCCAAACCCCGAAGCATGCGCAGCCCTCCATCCCAGGGAGAACTCCTCGAAGGGGTTGGTGCGCGCCAGAGTCATGGAGCCGAAAGCGATGCAAACCGTCTCACCTCAGACTCTGTTATGGTTTAGGGTTTAAGGGTTTAGGGGTTTAGAGTTTAGGGTTAGGGGCTTTAGGGTTTCGGGTTTCGGTTCAGGGTTCAGGGCAGTTTAGGAGTAGGATTTGGAGTTTGGGGTTCGGGGTTCAGGGCGTACTGCGCGTCTCGTTTGAGTTTAAGGCTGCTTAGATTTGGGGCGCACGCAAATGGCCATCTCAAGCGCATGCAAGGGGAGTTCTGGCAAGGGTATTGAAGTTGAGGCCTCGAGGCTTGGGCCGCTTGTTGAAGCCCTTCTTAAAGGATCATGGGACTTAGTAAGTAAGGTTATAACTAAGATAACTATACTTATAACCCCAGTTAGGGGACTTATAACCTTACTTGCTAAGTCCCATGAACCTCAAAGTAAGCTAGGCCCGAAGCCCCGAACTGTTAAGCCGAAACCGGGGCAGGTGAGGTTGAGGCTTCCGCGCTCTAAATCCCTAGACCCTAGATCCCGAAAGCCTAAGCCCTAGTCGTCCTTACAGTCTTTGCTTCGATACAAAATGCTTCAGGCCCGGAACCTCAGAATCAGAAGACCAGGTCAAGACTGGCGACCTCGGAGTAGCAGTCGCGGCATAGTCGAAAAAGCTTTCCGCAACCCTAAGCCCTAAACCCTGAACTCTGAACCTTGAACCCTGAACCCTAAACCCCCAAACCCTAAACCCTAAACCCAAACCCCGCACTCAAATGGGGTAGGGTTCAGGGCTTGGGGTGAATCTTGGCTTACTTCGACCTGCACAGAGTTATAAAGCAAAACGCTGTTCACAGGGGCGCCCCAACAGCGGACTCGAATCGCTGCAGCCCCATCTCTGGATGCTAACCATCGAACCGTACATATCAGCACAACAACTACAGCAAAAAAATATGTAAGAGTAGTACACGCACCGGCACTCAAAGCGTGTTGCTAGCAGTTAGCAGCACCAACGACAGAAACAACAAGGAGACGAGGCTCCTAACCGTAAAACGAAAACCCCGGAACCCCACAACCCTAAACCCGAAATCCAGCTTTTCTCGGAACCTCTATCAGCCCCCCAAGCCCTAAACCCTAAAACCCCCTAAGCCCTGACCCCCAAACCCTAAACCCTGAACCCCTAAACCCCTAAACCCTAAACCCTAAACCCTAAAACCATAGCCACAGCCCTCAAGGGCCGAGTCTCCCTTCTTCAGAAACTTCAAGAGGTCAGCTGGGAGCTCGGACGACGTCGGGTCGTCTCGGCAGGCGTCGTCGGGTGCTTTTTTTTTGTTTTTTTTTTTTGGGGGGGGGGGGGGTTTGGGCTTCAGGGTCTTGAAGGTATGGTTTAGGGTTTAGGGGACCCTAGGATATATAGACCCTCTCGATAAGGTCCCTTTTAAGAGAGCCATAAATAGGCTTAAGAAGGGTCCCCGTTGAGGGGTCTCCCTAATAATATTTTCTAGGAAGATTGAAATATCAACTCGAGGACCCCTCAGCCCTGAAAACCTAAGACTGTGTTCAACTTCGAAAGAGTGTTACTTGTCAGATTATAGGGGTCGGAATCTTTGTCAACACAATTTCTTAGGGTTCTTCAAGATAAGTTAACCATAACCGCCATAATATACCTCCCAGAACCTTATCTGAATCATTCAGGCCCGTATATTGCATCATCTTGGTGTCTTGAGGAATATCCTGCCCCTCGACAGCTGCAGAAGTCAATCATCACCTTCTTAACCTTGTGTGCGACATCCTTTTATGCAAAGGCTGTAGAAGGCCACACGCGCAAAGGGGCAAAGGGACAGTTCCAACCAGTTTTGTCTCTAGAACAGAACCCCTTTCTCATGATGCCATGAAAAGCAACGCTGCTTCTGCCGCGCTCTCCTGCCACACTGTCAGCACTAGAGTTGCTGAGGTACAGACGGATGCACATACCCGGAACTATGTCGGCCGTACATTGCCATACTTAGCAAAGGCCGAAACAACAAATCAAATCCATAGCGTAAACCGGGTGCATGATGCATAGTTGAACCTTCCAAATGGCACCTTAAGTCGTCCTCGTTGGGGCAAGAATCATACAGCAGCAAATCTGCGGACATGACAGGCCCTCAACCCTGCCCTAAAGCCCTGAAGACCCTAAACCCTGAACCCTAAGCCCTAAACATAAACCCTAAACCCTAAACTCTGAGCCCTAAAGCCCTGAAGCACCAAACGCCTAGAACCCTAAAGCACTCAAGCACCAAAAAGCCCAGGAGGGCCAGGTCATCAACCTCCGATGTCAAGTGTTCAAGCACTGATCCGCGCAATTTAGGAACCTGTCGAGAGGGCGTAGGGTCAGGGTTTAGGGTTTAGGGTTCAGGGTTTAGGGGTTAGGGGTTTTATAAACTTCCAAATACAAAATCGAACAAGGCTTTTGGGGGGGTGAGTTCTAGTATGTTTATACGGGGACTACAACTACGGCTGATGATCTAAATCCTGCATGACCCATAGTAGAGACGAAACCATAATTCCCAGAGTTCAGGGTCCTTAAGGTAATTCAGGATGTATATATATATATATATATAATCAACATTAGTATGTTGATACAGGGACTAAATCTAAGGTTGAAACCATGGGCCCCTAGTATGGGCACTCAAGGGTGGGATCCTTATACACCTAGTATATACCCTCTATGTACCCTTAAGGGTCCCTAGAAAGGCCTAAGGGTCCATATTAGGGCCCATACTTTCTAACCTTAGACTAAACCCTAAACCCTAAACCCTAAACCCTAAACTCTAAACCCTAAACCCTAAACCCTAAACTCTAAACCCTAAACTCGAACTAGGAGATCAGCCCGAGACGCTCCCCTTCTGGGGGAGCCCTTAGAAAGCCCTGGGTCCCTCAAGGGCTTGGGGGTTGCCTTTGGGGATCTAAAGAGCGGGTCCCCCCAAAAAGAGGACCCTGTTATGGAACCCCTCTAGCTCCCTTTAAAGGGGACAAGGGTTTAGGGTTTAGGGTTTAGGGTTTAGGGACATATTCTGCAGCACTCGATAGTATCCCTAAGGGGGTTAGAGGTTTCAGAATTTTAGGATGCCAAAAACCTGACAAAAAACACAACACCCAGAACTCCCAAACCCTAACAACAGTCCCAAAGATGAGCACGGAGTCATCCTTGGCCAGAAGAGGCTCTAACCCGGTGCCCTCGAAGAAATACTTCCTCGGAAGCGCGGTTCACAAGTTTGCTTGGGGTTTAGGATACAGGGTTCTAGAATACCAAGGGCCTCAACATGTAGAACAGGGCTCTCCGGGTCTATTTTGTGTTGTGCTTTAAGTCTACTCTGACATAGACCCTGAGCGACAGGTTCGTTGACAGAACATAGGGAGTCGCAGACTGGAATCCATCGTTGTCCTCAGTCCCTGAACCCTTCTGAAACCCGAACAAACAAGAGAGAAACCCCTATAAGACCAAAAACCACCTTGTAAGACTCCATAGAGACCCTTCTAAAGCCCTACAAGACCCTCGTTAACCCTCCCCATCTACGCCCCTGAACCCTAAACCATCCTACACCTTAAGCCCTACAGACCCGGAACCTCACCCTGGCCCTAATTAGAGTTTAGGGTTTAACGTAAACCCTAAACCCTAAACCGTTTAGGGATTAGGGTTTAAGGCTTTCTAACCCTAGCTGCAGCTCCACTCAACCCTATGAAGGGCCGAGTCGCAGAGGCGCTTTCCGCTTCGTGCTGGCCTGCCGAGGGACTGGGTTCTTCTTGAGGAGCCTAGTCTACCTTAGGGTTCCTAGAAGAGGTCCCGTAAGGGCTCCTGTGAGGGACCTATAAGGGTTATATAAGGGACTAGGGTCAAGGGGTTGGGCTGAAGCTACCCCATAAGATAATCCTATTATTTACCATAGATACCTATTGTGGTAACTTAAGTAAAACCCCCTTAACAAGAACCCAGGAGAGAAAGAGAGCAGGCAAACAATGAAGGGCCCGCACAGTTTGAGTAGGGTTTTGGGGTATCAAATAGTATACGAACAGTGTAAGAATAAGAGGGGCTGCAACGGGAAAGTATAAACTAATTAATCTCCGACCCATAGAGTCATAGAGTAGAACGGAAGCTTCGCGAAATGAGCCGTTATTCAGGGGAGGCGGAGTGTCTTGTAGTAGAATTTACAGAAGGACTATGCTGGGATTTCATAACTTTCCGACCTCCCCCCCCCCCCCCATGGCGCCACGGGACCCAAACAACCGTTGTCCAGGGGTGCGTGCTGGAAGGATCCGATTCCGTCGGGGCCCCGGGTTTCGTTCAACTCCCGAATTGATGTGCCTAATATAGGGGCCTTAATAACTAGAATAGGGTTTTGGGGCCCACTATACTATAATTATAATAAGGACCCACCCCCCCCACCCAAACGCTAAACCCTAAACCCTAAACCCTACACCCTAAACCCTAAACCCTAAACCCTACCCCCCCTCCAAAAAAAACAAAGTATTGGTAATTATCTAGGCCTCTATGTCATGGAGATCCAGGGCTCGGAAGCTTACAGGGATCTCGAAGGCCCTTTTAAAGGGTTCTATGGGCTTGGGCCAGGCTGGTTTAGGAACCCTAAACCCTAAACCCCTAAACCCTAAACCCTAAACCAAAACCCGAAACCAAAACCCGAAACCCCAAGCCCTAAACCCTAAACCTGCAGGGTTTAGGGTTTAGGGTTTAGGGTGGTCGTGCACAAGGTTTCCAATCGGAGTTTAGAGGCGTCGGAAGGGGGGGGGGGGCTGCAAGTTTTAGGGTTTAGGGTTTAGGGTTTAGGGTTTGGGGTTGAGGGTTTTGGGTTTGGGTTTAGGGTTTAGGTTGCCGCTGCCAACGCCCAACAGTGTGTCGCCGCCTTCCAAGGCAGCATAAGCACCGCGTGGTAGGCCCCCGAGTATTCATCCTGACCTTGCTTGCAGAGGAGCCTAACTTCGAAGCATAATATAGGGGCCTTAAAAATTACCAATAGTATTTTGGGGGTTCCCTACTATAAGTATAGTATGGTATACCCCAACACCCTATTCTAATTATTAAGGCCCCTACATTGTGGCCAAGAGGGCTGCTATTTAAAAAGGGTATACAGCAGACAAACAGCATCCAGCGCATCAAGCGAAGTTCCGAATGTCTGGAAAAGAAAAAAGCCGAGCATGAAAACGAGCTGAATTCAGGACCATCCCTCCTGTTTGCCGCTGGAGTGTCGCATGTAGAAGGGGGTCTCCTCGGTTGAGATTTCGGTCCACGCTGCCGTTTCTACAGGCAAAAGAAGGGCTCACACATGCAAGTTGCTGATCAAGAGCTTGGAAGCTATCTTAATCACACTATTACCCTAAACCCTAAACCCTAAACCCTTGCTGCAGCTATCGATGCAATCGAGCCTTCGGAGTCAGGTCACTGGGCTGGTGAGAGCTGGGAGCTTGTGAAGATGTTGCACTTGCAAAAAGAACAATCAAAGGGTTTAGGGTTTAGGGTTTAGGGTTTAGGGGTTTAGGGTTTAGGGTTTAGGGTTTGGCCTTAACTAGTAGAACTGGTCATGGGAACATGTTCTAGTCAAGCTATAGCAGGAAACCCTAACAAACAGTATTGGTAACTATTCAGAACCCTACAGTAAACCCTAAACCCTAAACCCCTCAATCAACCCTAAACCCAAGACTTCTGCGAAGTCCACGGAGGCAGCCCAGCATCGAACTTCTTGATTGGCCGCCCGTGGAACTGCTGCAGTGCTCGGCTCATCCACCTGGATGGTCCGGTTTAGGCTTACCTTAAAGGTTACTACCCGTAAGGGTTGCTGCAAGGGTCAGTGTACAGGTTGAAATAAGGGTTCCATATAAGGATGACTGCCATATGGATTTAGTTCAATGCAGTGGCTTTGAAGTTTGGTTCTGGGTTGTATTTTCGTACGGTCGAGATCGCGGGCTCGTTGCTTGTGCCTTCCACTCCAACTCGAGCTGCTCGTTCAGCGATGTTGACAGTTTCGGGTGAGAAATGTGTTTTGACTGTGTGATGTACCAAGCTGCTGGTTTAGGGTTTAGGATTGACAAGTTGGGCGTCCTCATCCCTCATCCCGTTGCAGCTATTGGGCTCGGAGTCGAGTCCGCAACTCACCACCCCGCAACATACAAGTTTGCCAAGATGCATTCGCGAGAGGCCGTCAGTTGGACCTGAGTCTCGTTTCTCTCACCGATTGCTGACCTCTCTGGGATCCACACTAGTTTCGGGGTGCTACTGCAGTAAGCTCTGCAAAAACTCGGGGAGCCTTCTGACTTAGAATAAGTGTTGGATAGGGTTTAGGGTTTAGGGTTTAGAGTTTAGGGTTTAGGGTTTAGGGTTTAGGTTGGAGTCTATCAATTTCGAAAGGGACGATAAGGAGATGCCATTAGCAAGTTTTCCGACCCCTACACCCGAGAGCCTTGCGACCCTCTGGCTCCGGGATCATCAAAAAGAACCCCTATAGTCCCCCCCCAAAAAAGGTTTAGGGTTTAGGGTTTAGGAAGGGCTCCTAATGTATGGAGACGTTTGCATAGCCATTGCGCCCGGACAGCGCCAGATTTCCACAACTCTCTTGACTTGTTCTAGGCCTGAAAAGCCTGTATGGCATGCTAACTCAGCGTCCTGCTGGCATGCTGGCCTCTAGAAAGCTGGATAGAGGCTCCTTTGGTAGCCTCAAGCTCTGCTACGGGAGCCTCCGTGTCAGAAAATAGGGGATCTGCTTTAGAAACCTAGAGAATAGGATCCTCCTGATAGAGTGCCCCAGCTTTCTGAAACTCCCATGTCTCTCTACGCTCCACGCTCCACCGTACCCCTCTGCTTAGCCCGTCGCGTGCATCCGCAATTTCATTGGACGCCAGCTCCAGCGCCTGGGCAGTAGTTTTCGAGCTGAAGATCTCCAGGATGTGGGCAATGCAGGCGCCTTAATAAGTAGAATAGGGTTTTAGGCTCCTTTATTAGTATAGTTACAATAAGGAACGCTGAGGAATATTGGTAATTATTTAGGCGTCCATATTAGTTCTCTAAGTTAAGGCCCCTTGCTTGGAACCCAAACATAGCACGGCGCCCTTATAAACAGGACCCCCCCGAAAGGATCTTAATTTCGAGAACTTCCCATGTATGCCGATGGTAGGTTTAGGGTTTCAGGCTTTGAGGCTCCAATCTTGAGAATAGGAAAGACCACCTGAGTCATCGACGCATTCTTCCTCGAAAAACAATCCTGTCGCCACCAGTCCTCGCATGAATTGACCCAGTTTACCCAAACTGAAGGAAGATTCGGTATATCATACCGGGGATCCTTCATAAGGGACAC
Source organism: Symbiodinium sp. CCMP2456 (assembly GCA_905221635.1). NCBI lineage: Eukaryota > Dinophyceae > Suessiales > Symbiodiniaceae > Symbiodinium > Symbiodinium sp. CCMP2456. The sequence goes on from CAJNDV010031626.1 coordinate 19,712, forward strand.
CACCAACCAAGAAATGCTTGAATCTCAGAATACATAAAATGGGACTTTGGTTACTCGTGTCTCATGATAGCACCCAACATCTACACTGACCAACATGTAAGAAGAGCCGAGCCCTATATGCCCCCACTAAAAACCCAGAAATCGACCCTACCCAACCATAAACCCCAAACCCCACAATCCCAAACCCTAAACCCTACTAAAAATCCTAATATCGACCCTACTTCAGAAGCTTCCCTGGCCTGCTTCGACGTTGACGCCGCCCACGAGAGCCAGCGAGTGATCTCGGAATCCGCCTGGTGAGACGGGAGTGTTGTCACCACCACCATGGGTCGGGCTTCGGGAAGGCTTGGGTTTCGGGTTTAGGATTTAGGGTTTGGGGTTTAGCTTTTGGGGTTTAGGGTTTAGGGTTTGGGTTTTAGGGTTTAAGGTTTGGGGCTCAGGGCTTGCGATACGAAAAGGGCACGGGTTAATGGGATTGGGGGAGCTCCAGCACAGAACCATCCTGTGGGACGTCCCGCCCTTCTGGTGTGATCGTGCCCACTTTGCTAAAGTAGCAAAGACGATTCGTGGCGGCTGTGGAGGACGTCTGCATGTGCAGAGTCCGTCGTTGCAGCTAACGCAAATCAATTTACAGGCCCGCTGAGGCCTTTCCGATTGCGACGGTCGGGTTCAACAACATGGGCTACTAAAGGGTTCAATGCAAGGTTTACTATGCGGGTTGACAACACGACCTGATCCACACTCCTCAGATTCACGCAGTAGAGCCCACCAAGGCATCTCATGATTCTTCTGGTCCTGCTGTCTGCAAGCTTTGCAAACACACCAGGCATTTCGATCGCAGAACAGTCTGCAGTTGGATGTCTTTGTACCCTTATAAGGACCCTTATGTGTATACATATATATATATACACACACATACATATGCCTTTCTGTAGCCAGAGACGAGGATCCACTTTCCGGCTCATCCTTTTCGCTTCCAATACTTGAGGCTTTCAAAACACAGACTGCTAAAAAGCGGCGTTTCTGCCGTCCAACACAAGTGACAGGCAAACGGATCTTGCCACAACACACAGCCGGTCATGTAGCATGGAAGAGATATAGTGTTGGGGGTACTTATGGAACGCTGGTGACTGCTTCTGCAAGCAAAGCCTGCTTTTCAAACGCTCTCTGTGCTTTTTCGAGTGACAGAGGGCTTGAGGTGAACGGCTCCAACCTGTGGATACACTTATTTATCCCATGGCAGTCAGACAAAAGTAAGTTTGAGAGCGAGAGAGAGAGAGCCCTATCCGTAGAACCCTTAATCGTAGGAGCCCCTGAACCCTGAAGCCCTGACGAGGAATCCCGAATGTTCAGAACCCCTCTCCCGGTTTAGGGTTTAGGGTTTAGGGTTTAGGGTTTAGGGTTTTTTGACCCCACCCCCCCTGAATCTTGCACACGTAAAAACCTGAAGTGCGCGCGCTCTCAACCTCTAAATTACTGAGCTCGTAAAACCCAATTCCCGAAATTCAAAACCTAATCCCTGAATCCTGAACTCCTAAACACTTAGCTTCTGCAAACCTCCTAAACCCTCAACTTCTACTCGGTCTTCCCTAAACCCTAAACCCTAAACTACCCTAAACCCTTAAAACACCCTAAAACCCCAAAGCCCTGAAGAACCCTCAAGACCTCATCCTCTGACGGTTAAACCCTAAACCCTAAACCCTGAACCCTGAACCCTGAACCCTGAACCCTAAACCCTAAACCCTAAACCGTAGTGGGCT
>CAJNDV010031626.1:32638-43703 GCA_905221635.1 Symbiodinium sp. CCMP2456
TTTAGACCTTTAGGGCTGGAGGGCTTCAGGGTTTAGGGCTTGCGATACAGGGAAAGAGTACAGCCATGTTGATGAGGATGGTGGTCATGATGAAGACGATGGATAACGGCTGTGGAGATGGAGATACTGATAAAGATGAGTACTGTCACGAAGAATCCGAATAATCCTGATGGTACCGAACAGTGACAGACAAAACTATAACAAGAAGCTGTATGAAGCTTGTCTAAGCTGTCACTAGTATTGAGATCGTTATCTTACTTGCTGATGCCACACATCGTCTACTCTTCAATGCACTCTTGCCTCTTGCTATTTGCATCACTTCTGCTGCCCATCACGCTTCTCACCATGGTACCAGCTACTAGTCTTACTATCCACTGCATGAGCCCCACTACTTTCCTGAACACTCCTCAAACCGCTTCGGCCCTTTGCAGGGGTCGGGGGTGAGGTGCCGCACAGCCCAAAAAAAGGAGTGGGCAGCTGATTTTTCCTTAGGGCTCCTTATTACCACGATTGTACGGGATACCCTAATCCTGTATTCCAATTAAGGGTTTAGGGTTTAGGGTTCAGGGTTTAGGGTTTAGGGTTTAGGGTTTATACATGTCCTTATACCTTCTACTCCTAAATCCCTTACAGAACCCGTGTGGCAAGCGTTCGGGCTGGTGAACCAGAGACTTGAACAACGCGTGAACATGAATAACTTCAGGGACTTTGGGATTCCCGAAAAGCTTCACTTGAAAGCCCAGAACCCCAAGCCCCTTAGGGACAGATCCCTTAAAGGAACCCTTACCATGAATCCTTCGTAAAACCCTCATAGATCCCTTCTAGAACCCCCTGAAAGAGCCCCTAAAAACTTAAAACCTAAACCCTAAACCCCTAAACCCCTAAACCCTAAACCCAAAAACACGAGCCAGCCGGCATCGCCGCGCGTTCCCATGGCCACCACCAGGATCCTCTGCTTCGAAGCATCGGAGGCCGGCGCCGTCAGCTGGGGGCCCAGCCTAAGGCTCTACCCACAGAGCCCTATAACGGTTTAGGGTTTAGGGTTTAGGGTTTAGGGTTTAGGGTTTAGGGTTTAGGGGTTTAGGGGTTTAGGGTTTAGCGTTTAGGGTATACCCCTGAATGCAGGAGCATACCTCAAAGCATAAGATGAATGCATTAAGGCCCCTATCGCTTAAGGGCATATTCCTTCATTCACGGGTCTTGGGCTCTCTGGTAGAAGGGCTCTTCGAGGGATCTGCAGGAGTTCTACACAGGTTCCTTTAAGGGATCAAAAAGGGTCTCTGGACGAGATCTACAACGGCTCCATTAAGCCTCTAGAAAGGGTTCTTTAAGGGCGGCTGTACAGGGGGATCTGTAAAAGCTTAGTGCTTTGGGCTTTACCCTAAACCCTAAACCCTAAACCCTAAACCGTGCGGTGAGGGGGGGTCTCAGGGTCGGAGGCTCTGCAAACACAGGTTTCGAGCTCTTCATGGGCGGATGTACGTGTCATTCTGGGTTTGATGGTTTTAGACAGGGAACGCCGAAAGCACAAACCCTAAAGAGAAGAAACAAACCCCAAAGAAACTGCTGCATCCTTCAAGCTCCATTCAATCTTACCACGTCTGCGCCATGTCCTCTAACTCCAAACACAACTACCACCACAACGACGACTCTGATCACTTCCACACTGTCAGGAAGAGCTCTAAAAACTCAGCATCTGCAGGAGAGCCTGAACATACGAGGTACGGTTGATGGACAAAATCCTGCATTACCTTATATACCTAAACTATGGGATTTATGGTACTATACTATATTTGGGTCATGCAGGATTTTGTCCATCGTATCAACTGTTGCTCGGTGACACAAGCCACAAGTCGTTTCTCGGATCATGCGCACCACTCCAAGCGTACTATGAGGTTTAGAGCTTTGGGTCTAATGGTGCGCGGGCAATGCTACGACTGGCAATGTCACAGAACCCTGACACTGTCATCCACAAGTCCAACGACCCAAACCCTGTCAGCCCATATCAACTCGCAACCCTACAAGCCTCAAGCCGCAAGCAACAACCTAAACAGCTGAAATAGGGGCCTCAAAACAAATTAGAATAGGGTTTATGGGACCCGTTATACCAGAGTCAATAAGGAAGCACCAATATGATATGAGTAACCCTAAACCCAAAACCCTAAACCCCAAACCCTAAACCCCAAACCCTAAACCCTGAACCCTAAACCCTACATCGTACATTGGAGGTTGCCAAGCAGCGCTTCCTCCACGGCGGCTCGGCCGCGTGCGGCGCGCGCCAAGCAGCCGGCAGCGCCAAGCGCAGCGGCCAGGAAGAGAGGAGACCTCAGTTTAGGGTTTAGGGTTTGGGGTTTAGGGTTTAGGGTTTAGGGTTTGGGGTTTAGGGGAACCCTCATGCGCCCCTGCAGACACAATTGAAGTAGAATAGAGGCCTTAATACTGACTTTAATAAGGAGCCCTTTCTTGACAGACAAGCCACACTGACGACGCCTCCTTACCAGGGTGACGGCCGGGCCGGCCTCGCAGACTAAACCACAAACTCTTAAACCTAAACCAAAAACCCTAAACCCCAAAACCTTAAACCTCTAGACCCCTAAACCCCTAAGCCCTAAACCCCTAAACCCAAAGCCCTAAACCCCTAAACCTTAAACGCAAATCCAAGCGTCGATGACACTCGGCCGGAATGTTGATGCAAGTATGTGTGTGTATATATATATATATGTACATACAAATACAAAACACATGCCATTTCAACTACGAGTGCATGTAGATACATAGACAGATAGATAGATAGATAGATAGATAGACAGATGGGTAGGTAGGTAGATCGATAGATAGGTAGTGATAGATAGATAGGTTGATAAATAGACAGAAATAGATAGAAATAGATAGATAGACAGATGGATAGATAGACCGACAGACAGACAGACAGACAGACAGACAGACAGACAGACAGACAGACAGACAGACAGACAGATAGATAGATAACTACATAGATAGATAAGTAGGTAGATTTTTTTGGACAAGTAGATATAGTGGATAGACAGCTAGATCGATAGATCGATAGATCGATAGCTAGATCGATAGATAGATAGATACATAGATAGATAGATAGGTGGATAGATCGATAGATAGGTAGATAGATAGGTAGATAGATAGGTAGATCGGCAGATCGGTAGATGGACCGATAGATCGAAAGATCGATATCGTTAAAACACAGATCGATAGATCGATAGACAAAAAAGACGAAGAGATCGATAGTTAGATACTTTGATAGAAATAGGTAGATGGGTAGATAGATAAGTAGGTGGATATATTGCGAGCTAGCTACCTCACTAGCTAGGTGGATAGGTGAATACATGGATAGATGGATAGATGGGTACAAAATAGATAGACCGACAGTAAACGGATGATAGAGAGACTCTGAACTCGCACAGGAGTTCCACAAACAAGGACCCCAACGGACACTAACACCCACATTGAGCCTGATGATTTGAGCCCAAGTAAGCCCTTTACGTAGCCCTTTCTCCCCCCTATCGAACGAAACCAAACTCCAAAACCCTAAACCCTAAACCCCTAAACCCCTAAACCCTAAACTCCAAAACCCTAAACCCTAAACCCCTAAACCCCAAAACTCCAAAACACCACAACCCCGGGAGGCACCAGGATGGCCTGCAAAGGGCGCGGTTTTGGCCGCGGCCACGGAGGCCCGGGGTGCAAGGAGTGCTGGGCAGATGAAGGCCTTTCGACAGTTGTGGGAGCTCCTTTTTGGGTTTAGGGTTTAGGGTTTAGGGTTTAGGGTTTCGGGTGAGCTCCTTTTGGCGTTCATTTAAGAGTTTTTCTGAAAAGATTCCTAGAAGGTTTCTGGCAAGGGTTTGGAGTAATGAGGGGTTTTCGGTGGTCTTCGGGGATTATGGGTTTTCGAGATTTAGGGATTTAGAGGTTGGAGGGGTGCAGAGGGAGAGAGATTGCAGTGGTTGGAGTTGGGGTAAACTTTACTGACTCTACTGACTCCACTTTGACCTATGCGGGTAGTTCTCTAATTTAGGATCCCTTTTAGGGTCCTTTTTTTATAAGGGTGCCGTATTATTATTGGGGACCTAAATGGGGACCCTAACTTAGAGAACTACCCATGTAGGAAACCATAAGGCATCAACGGCTCTTCAGGCTTGGAGTTTTGAGGCTTGGTGGTTGTTTAGGTTTAGGGTTTAGGGTTTAGGGTTTAGGGTTTGGGGTTTAGGGTTTAGGGTTGAGGGTTTAGGGTTTAGGGTTTAGGGTTTATCCGGGATTTGCATTCTGGGCATAGCGACAGTTCGGTCTTCTCATAATCGCAGAGATAAGTTACTGCAGAAGGCGTCAGGTTCAGGATGCGGGGTTCATTGTTTCAATCACATCGTGAAGAAGAAGAGAACGATTAGGACCAACATGATTATGATACTGGTGATGGTGATGGGAATGATGATGTTGGTGATGGTCGTGACGATTTGGTGGTGCTAGTGCTATCTAGTGCTGCTGCTGGTGCTTGTGCTGGTGATGGTGACGATGAAGCTGATGGTGATGGCAATGGCGAGGGAAGGAGAAGCAGCGCGACGACGACGATGAGACACTGGACCGCTGAGTCTGTCAAGCTCAACTTCTAAGGCCAAAGAGTTTTACAAGGCGCGGATAGCCCCAAGCGAAACCCTGCCCGGAATCCACAACCCCAAACCTGACGAGATCGGAACCAACCCTAGACTGCAAACCCTAAACCCCTAAACCCTAAACCCTAAACCCTAAACCTAAACCCCTGAACCCTAAACCCCTAAACCCTAAACCCCTAAACCCTAAACCCGAACTGGATCGCAGATGACAGCAGACCGCCTACCCCAGGACCCACGACTTCGCCTGTGCGGAGAGGCCGAGGCCACACAGAAGGAGCCTGAGCTCCGCTGTTTGTACTTTTGGGTATTGGGTTTAGGGTTTAGGGTTTAGGGTTTAGGGTTTAGGGTTATGTAGGGACCTTAATAATTAGAATATGGTTTTTGGGCCCAGTAAATTATAATCATAATAAGGAACCCCAAAATAGTATAGATGCTTCCTTAGGCTTCTTTATTATAAGGGTTCTGAGTATTGGGTTCAGGGTTTGGGGTTTATAAGGGGTTCTTGAGTGTTAGAGGGTTTTGGGTCCAGGGTTTAGGGCTTAGGATGGGCTCTCTGAGACAGTTTCGAGCACAAGGGCTTCACTCGGCGCTTCGGATTTTCGGGTTTTGGGATCCGGGCCCTGGGTGCGGGGATCCTGTGCCCAGCATAGTGGAGCGAGGGCTCTTGGGGATCTTGGGCTCAAATTTTATGGGGCTTTAGAGTAACCGTTTGGGTCTTTCGGGAACCTGCGGATTCCTACTTTAGAAATGTTTGGGGTTGAGAGGATGTAGGGTTTGTGGGGTTTCCGAGAAGCCCAAAAGCCAAAAGCTCTGCCCGCCCTGACCCCAACACAAGACCCCGGCCTGTGCCCTCAACTTAACCCGAAACTGAACCCTAAACCCAAAGAAAAAAAGTCCCAAAGGCGCCAGGACCAACATCTTGGCAGACCATCTCTTAGGAGAGCGCCCAGGAGTCGGCATTGCCAGGATAGCTTCAATCAAGGACGCTCAAGGGGCTGCTCTCTTCAAGAAGAGCGGCTAAGGGTTTAAGGTTTAGGCCTTAGGGTTTAAGGTTTCGGGTTTAAGGTTTAGGGTTTAAGGTTTCGGGTTTAAGATTTAGGGTTTAAGATTTAGGGTTTAAGGTTTGGGGTTTAGGCTTTAGGGCTAAAGCGGTTTAGGGTTTAGGGCGGCTTTCACGGTTTTTGGCGTTTGGGGCTGAGGCTGCAGGCAGGCTTTGAAGTGTCGGGCTCTTCTTGGAGGTTCATGGGTAATGGCTTTAAGGGATCTATGAGGGTTCCAAGAAAAGGGTCTGTAAGGTTCCTATGAGGGCTATAGAAGGGCTCTACTTGGAGGTTCATGGGTAGTTATAGGTGGGGTTGTAAGTAAGGTAACTATGATGATAACTGTAACCCATATTATATGAGTGGACTCACAACCCACTTGGAACTACCCGTAAACCTCCAAGTAGGCCTGGAGTATGGACTTGAACGACTTCCCAATGTAGGGCCTTGGGCCTCCGCGTCAAAAGCTCTGCATCAAGACACGAGGAACAGTCAGCGTTTAGGGTTCAGCTCATGAGGTGTACGGCTCTGAGAGTCTTGGCCCTAAACCCTGAGCTCTAACCGCAAGGTTTAGGATCAATGTCAGGCTTGGTGATCAAGCAAACAAAGCAGAAGCCCTAAATCCCCAAGAGCCCTGCAACTCCAAAATTGCGACAGCCCTAAAGCCATACAAGCGTAAAAATCCAGAACGTCCAAACAGGCCGCCCCACATCTTCCAATTCCTAAGACCTAAACCCTCTCGCGAATGTGTTGGCATTGACCCTGCAAAGAAGTAGCCAATAATGACCTTCCGAAGCTGCAAAAATCACTGAGATGCTGTACTGAGAGCGATGCTCGATTTCTGCGGAAGGCCTTCAAAGGGGTCTGTCTGAACCCCCTCCCTCAAGTCGAAGTCCACTTGGCGGCTCCATTGTATGTCGCTTTGACTCCACGGGAAGGGGAATAGCGCAGCTGCGCAATGGGAAAACGTGAGATCACGATTCGTGAGCTGCCCTGGCATCACAGCCCGGCATGGTCGGAAAACCCTCGGCAAGCGTGCTTTCTGCTTCTCACAAAACCTGGGAATTAAAAAACCAACCCTACTTCTCTAAGATGGAAGCAACTTGCCTCACGGGCTGCGACTGGTCTGGAAGCACGGGTCTCACGACCCTCCTGTCCGCCTGTGTCGGTGAAACTCGGTAAGGCTGCCCGAAACGAGAAACCCTGCATCTGAATGATGGCATGAGCGAAAGGACTCGAAAGTCGCGGGCCGTGAACACCCTTCCATGGAATAAATGAACCTAATGAAACTATGAAGAGGCTCCCACTGCAGCCAAAAGAGGTTGGGCAACCTCACGTCCGGCTGAGTATCCGGCATCCTCCCTTGGAGGCCCTGATACTGAGCAATAAGCATGTGACTGGCTAACTGCCGACTCTCTCTCAATCTGAAGCCTACATAGGTGGACTCTACACAGATCTCCGCCAAAAAAGCCATGAAACCCAAAACCCCAACCACAGTCCCTTAACAACCCTAAACCCTAAACCCTAAACCCTTAACAACCGGGACCTCACTCACTTCTTCTTCGGGGGCTCCTCATCCGGCGCGATCATCTTAGGCAAGAGGGTCGCGGACATGAAAAGTGCCCCGGCGGGGACAAGGGCCGAAAAGGTGCCAAACCTCTTGTGGTACTTCCTGGGCGGCTTCGGGTTCAGGGTTTAGGGATTTAGGGATTTAGTGCTCGGGACTAAAGACCTGGGATTCATGGCGATGGCTTTGGGATTGAGGGCTTCAGGTTCCAGGTGTGGGGTTTGAGGTTTTGACTTGCAGTTCAGAAATCAAGGGTTCAGAAATGAGGATCTACTGCTACGGACACTCCCGAATCCTCAAACCCTGCACAAGGGAGATCATCTGGCTAGTTGCAGCGTAGTAGCAAAGGAACCGAAAGGGTTCTGCTGACAGATCCGTGCTGGTGTGAGGAATTAAGAGATGGGTATTACAAGCGGGTTGAAAATGCATTTCGTATCTCGATCCTATCGTTCTGCGAATAGTCGTCATCATTTCATTTCACACTATATCGTGCTGTCAACACTGAGAACGATGTGCTGTTTAAAATCCTGCTGCTTGGTACTGTTACTACTACTGTCGCTGATGATGTAAGACATCCACCACACTCCATGCTTTGGATTCTTTTAAGAATTGTCGATGTCATGATCAACCCCGTCACTTCTATGCTTCGGAGAAATTCTGTCAGTTCAACCTTGGCTTACCAGCAGCTATTTACAGCTAGGACATCACGTTCAATCTAAATGGAGAAGTTCGCTGCGCATATAACGAAGCCTGTATACTTGAAGTTTTCAGTTGGTCTACTCGTACCGTTCCCTGGCTTAACGGATTGTTTAGAACTACTGCATCTGTGATAAGGGCTGGGCTGTCATGGGGCGGGTTACCATGTATGTAGGTAACAACGTATGTATGCATGTATGTACGTATGTATGTATGTAAGTATGTACGTATGTACATATCTATCTATGTAAGTATGTATGCATGTATGTATGTATGTATATATGTATGTACGTAAGTACCTATGTACGTATGTATGTATGTACGCATGTATGTATATATGTATATGTGTGTATGTGTATGTGTATGTGTGTGTGTATGTGTGTGTATGTGCATGTGCGTGTGCATGTGCCTGTGCCTGTGCATGTGTATGTGTATGTGTATGTGTATGTGTATGTGTATGTGTATGTGTATGTGTATGTATGTGTATGCGTATGTGTATGTGTACGTGTATGCAAATGCATATGCATACATATATATATATATATGTGACAATGGTACCTCTATCAATAAAGTAGATTTACATGTCTATGTCCTTCTCTCCACAGGCAGGGTCTTGTCTTATAAGTACATGGATCATAGGCAAGACTCAGTGTTACCATCTTGCTTTCAGGTCGGACTTTTCTTGTGAGTAGGAGGGATCAGCGGGGGGCAATACTCAGCACTACTATCTTGGTTTCAGGTACGGGTTTATGTGTGAGCACAGACAACGCCCAAGTTTGCATCTCCAAACTAGTGAAGCCTCGTGTTTCTGTCCCCTTGTCTACCTGCGTGCCTGCCTGGCTGTCTGCTTGTCTCGGTCTGTCTCTGTCGGTGTCTGCATGTGCGCACACATAGGCGTGTGCATCTGTGTGTGTGTGTGCGCCCGTGCCTACGCGCGTCTACATGCATGCATATGTCTGTGCATACATATACATATATAAAATAACATAACGAAATACAACATAAAATAATATAATATAATATAATATAATATAATATAATATAATATAATATAATATAATACAATATAATATAATATAATATAATATAAAATCTAATATAAAATCTAATATATAATATAATATAATATAATCTAGTCTAATATAATATAATATAATATAATATAATATAATATAATATAATATAATATAACAATATATATCCCTATATATATGTGTGTGTATGTATGTATGTATGTATGTATGTATGTATGTATGTATGTATGTATGTATGTATGTATGTAGTTTGTATGTATGTACGTATGTATATGTATATATATATATATATGTGTGTGTGTGTGTATTTGCATGCATCTATGCAACATGTCTGTAACCTAGGTGGATGTGTCCACACTATACATCTTTGTCGAACGTGTGTGCGTGTGTGTGTGTGTGGGTATATATTTGCTTTTACATGTAGATATGCGAACATGTGTGCGTGTGTGTGTGTATGGGTATATACGTAAGTACATACATACAGAAATAGATACATACATACACACATACATACATACATACATACATACATACATACATACATACATACATACATGCGTACACACATACATGCATGCATGCATACATGCATACATATGTATGTGTGTACCGTACCATATATAGATATACATACACATATTATGCATACGTATACATATATATATATATATATATATGTGCGGGGGGTATGCACAGATGGATGGATGGATGGATGGATGGATGGATGGATGGATGGATGGATGGATGGATGGATGGATGGATGGATACATGGATGGATGGATGGATGGATGGACACAGGGATGGATGGATGGATGGATGGATGGATGGATGGATGGATGGATGGATGGATGGATGGATGGCTGTACATCATTTCAAATCAAAAGCAGGTTGCCATTGAAGTTATTCTGACAAAATGAACCCCAACAAGGATTACGTTTCCGTTCGCAATTGCATTCTAGTTCAGAACGATATCAATTTCGCACGCGACTACACCGGGTGCACGATTTTGCCGTGCCCAAATTACCACAGGACAATGTATATAGAACCTATCAATCGCACGCTTGCCGGAGGACGCGGACACGCCGGGTCCACCGAGAGTAACAAGATGGTCGTCGTGGTGCCGCAGCCGCTGCGCGATAATGCTTTACCCATGTCGGGTCTCAGAAGCTCAGAAGCATGTGTTGGCACGATTCAGGGACATGTTACTAATGTGACTAATGTGTGACAAAACGTCACCGTGCCACACGTGCAGCGCGACCACAACACTTCCCCATGCAAACAGGCGGGATTCTGACCCAAACGCCGCCGCCGGGACTTATAAGTTCGATAGTCGAGACTGAGGAGGCGGCGCCACATGCGCAGCCCCCCATCACCAAGGGTTGTCTCTTATGACTGGAGGCCGGAATCAGGCCAATGCATTACAATAAAGGAAGCCGCTATCGCGCGCTTGCCGGAGGACACGGCCAAGGGTCGTCAATTTCAAGCGATACTGTATATAGCAGCATGCCTGCGTTCCGGCGTTTCAGGATGTCATGCACTGGCGCGATTATTCATCAGCATGGGCCAAGATGATTGCCGCATGACCGTGCAGTTTGGTCCCGGCACCCTGCATGAAATACTGTGGGATTCAGAAGAAACCGCGCGCAAAATGCTGCCCCCCCGTACTGGCGGGATTCAAACATTCCGACAGTCAGTCGGACACACACGCACACAAACGCACGCGCAGTGGTCGGACACAAGCGCAGCGAAAGTGTTGCCGTATCGAGGTTTGCATGACGGCATGGTATTGGACGGGAAGTTCATAAAGAACCGCACTTTCCGTAAGATGCAGGCATCTTGGGATCTACCTTGCATCGCGCTTGCCGGCGGCCGGCAGCGCTGACAGGACTTGTTAACTCGGAACACTCCGCGCACGAATCGTCACGGCACCACATAAGCAACACCATTTCTCGTTCCCGGACGGCAGGCATCAGGAGCCGGTCAAATCCGAGCAGGAGATATAGCCCAGATGACGATTAAGAATGCAGATGTCAATAAGAGATCAGGACAACACTGCGATTAAAAATGCAGATTTCAATCAAGAGATCA
>CAJNDV010031629.1:0-14215 GCA_905221635.1 Symbiodinium sp. CCMP2456
AAACCCCCAACCCTAAAAACCCTAAAAACCCTAAAAACCCTAAACCCTAAACCCTAAAAGCCCTAAACCCTATTCGCCTGAAAGTCTGAGCGTCGCACTGACATTGGGACCGGACCCCGGCGCGAAGGCCGGGTTTTACTGAGCCGCACGAAGAGGCTGCGGCAGAGAGCGAAGTAGGGAGTTTCCGAAAATTAGGGGTGCCTTGTTTTGGGGTCCTTATAGTAAGGATCCTACTATTTAGGGTTCTATATTAGGGTCCCCTATTTTCGGAAACCCCCAATCGGGAGTCGTAGGGTTGAAGGTGAAAGGCTGACCTTAAGACACCACAGCCTACTTTATGGTAGGTTCATACTTTTCATAAAGTCTAACATAGAATTTATAGGGAGCCTACGCGAACAGGTGTCGTCGGTTCAAAGTCAGGTTTAAGGTTTTTCGGGAATGAGGGCGCGGGGCTTAGTTGCGAATCACCCAGACGCTACCTTCTTGTGTAGCCCCTAAACCCTGACTACGAACTATGAAGGTAACCTTGGGGGCAGGGCAGGGCAGGGCAGGGCNNGCAGGGCAGGGCAGGGCAGACCAGGGCAGGGCAGGGCAGGGCAGGGCAGGGCAGGGCAGGGCAGGGCAGGGGCAAGGGGTGAGAGGGTCAGGGGGGTCAGGGGCGCCAGGGGGGCCAGGGGGCCAGGGGGGCTCCTGACAGGGTCTTAAGGTCTAGGTTTGGGGACCTCGGCAGGACATATCTAGTGCCGCTCCAATCGTAGAGTGAAGTATACGCTGTAGTTCGGATTTGGGATTTTGGGCTTCGGTTTTGGGGCCTGAGCGCTCAAGCCTATCTGGCATAGCTCTGGGGTTGTAGGGCCAGACAGGCCCGGGAGACCTCGAGAAACCATAACAGTTCTTTTGTTGAGGGCTTCGACTCTCACACTGTTTAGGGTTTAGGGTTTAGGGTTTAGGGTTCACACTCGCACAAGGCCGGCAAGGCTCCGCATATCTCCGCTAGGCTAGGCAACTGAGCGGACCGAAGGTGCAAGCAGCAGTGCACAGCCGATAATGGTACCAAAAAAGATACAGTCAAAGCGTACAACATCGAACAGCATGTTGCTCCACCTCCTGCCCAGGTTAGTTAGTAGAGTAATTGCTCACTGTTTTAAAAGAAGGCTGAAGTGGTGACTACATGCCGACCATTTCCCACTTCCCTGCCACTCAAGCTCACTAGATAATGATTACAGAAACAACTAGTTCAAAAAAGGGCTTAGGGTTATGGGGTTCAGGGTTGGGGGCGTGGGCGTTTAGGAGTTTAGGGGTTAGCGAGAAATCTATAACTCCAAGTCGAAGGCTTGCCTTGCAGCCGCACGAACGAGCTCTAACGTGAGTGAACAGCCCCAAATCTTGCTTGCAGCACAGCTCCGGGATCAGGAAATACTCAGGCTCTCATATGCCTAAGTTATTCCCTTGTGGTTCATGATACTGTACTACTTTTTCACGCAAGCCATATCCCAAGCAAACACCCTTTCTCACAGTCACGAAACTCTCAAGACGCCCATTCCCAGAACATCAGAACTTCCTGAGAAAATCCTCTTGCGGGCTCTGGGGTTGAGGTTTAGGGTTTAGGGTTTAGGGGGTTCAGTGACACGCTAGTGTCAAACAATGGACGACGACAGGAGGGGGATGGTGGTGATGGAAAGGTTGACGATGCTGCTGACGCCGGTGGTGGTGATGGTGGTGAGAGCCCATGTCGGTGACTGCTACGTTCGTCCTGGCTTATCCTTCAGGCTACGCTCTTTGTGATCCTTGTCTATGCTTCCAAAGCGAAAGGGAACATGTTGGGGACTTCATGAATCGGTATACCAAACTTCTAATCGATTCCCAGATAACTAGAGACTGAACTCCCGAATTCACCAAAATGCTCGGGGCTTCAGCCGATGTTGGGGATCCTGTCTGAAGTAGGGTTCAAGGGCCGATTGCCCCAAAAAGACTCGCAGCATCCATAGACTCAAAGACCCACAACTGGCCCCAATGCACATCCTTTTGGATTCTTGCGTGGCGAGCGCTTCGCCTGGCGGAGCATATAAGATGCTAGTTATGGTGGTGGTTCGAGTGTAATAACACTTAGAACAAGTTCATGCAAGCGTAAAGAGCTACTAGGAAGAACCCGGAACAGCTCCAGCAATCATGGCCGCAGCAACAGTCACAGTAATGTTCAAAAAGGTGGTAATATGATAGCAACAAGATCGATCTTGAGACTTGCGAAGAACTAATCTCGTGCTCAGGGTTGGCGGTCGCTTTGGGACGGAGGTTCTACGGCGTGGGATTTCGTTTTCTGGCTAGCCGGCTGCAGTCGCACAGGGAACCAACATAAGTTGAACCCTTTATCGGATAAAGGGTTTAGGATTTAGGGTTTCGGGTTTAGGGAATAGCTAGGTAGCAGGTCTTTGTTTCTGCTGGAGCTTCGAGAAGCTGGCTCTGAGATCATTGCCGTATAGTGTTCGTGTGACTCTGTGTGTGTGAGGATGGTTCCTAGACCCTGGATAAACAGGGCACCGACAACTCGCATGAACCCGAACTTTAACACGCTGGCACCACACCACCAATGTCGATAGGATTCGGCCAACAACGCACAACTGCGATTCATGAAAATTCCATCCGAAGACCCGACAGTGCTACGATTACTTACGACGCTGTTCGGGGAATCAAATCTGAAGCTTTTTCGTCGACACTCGCGACACTCGCCGTCAAAGTTGATGCAGAGCACGCTCGATGGCATGACTCAAGCTCGTCAGTTTGATATTGGAACGCCTGAAATCGCCGACTGCGGTCTTAGCAGCAGCTATGCGTGATGCTGGCACTTCGCGCAGCCAAGCTGTCATCTCTTCAAGGTTCAGCTTTCCCTCCTTTTGTCTTAGCAAGACCAATGTGGCCAGGTAAATTTCGGCAAATGCAAAGTCGGCTTTGACTCCTAACTCCTGCATCTTGGAATACGCACCCACAACTTTTTCGAGTGGTGCTGCTTTGTAAGCTCCAATGAGACATGTGGGTGGTCGTCAAAATTATGGTCCCTTTTGGGGTCCTTATGATAATACGGCACCTGTTATTTAGGGTATCCCAAAAGGGACCCTAATTTTGACAACCACCCATGTGTATAGGGCAATGTCCGGCTGAAGCTCCAGATCCGAGAGCAGATCAAACAAGAAGTCTGCTGCGTGGTGGGTACTCCCGGAGGCTTCCCAGCAAGCTCGTATGGCTGAGGTAATGTGGCCCACGTCGATTTCTACATTAGACTGCTGTAGCATACACTGGTTCGTGCTTCCCAATTTCGAGTTGCACAATCTTTGATAGACCCGTGCCCCTTCTTCATACTGGCCGCAAAGATATGCACCATGCATAACAGCATGGTAGACTGGAAGCTCTCTGCCGGTGTAGTCTGCAAAGAGCCTCCGAACGTCCACCCAATTGCCCCGACGACCCGCTTCGGCGATCTGTGATACAAGGCGCTTGCCCGAAGCACTCATCTGGAAGCTATGGTCATTCACTTTAGTGTGCAGCCCTAAGCCCAAACGAGCGCGATTCTGGCTGAGAGGTGCTTGCTTCTGTAGTGCGAAGTCCGGGGCAAGGCCGACCAACAGCGCCAAGGCAGCCAATGTGGAACCATGGCAGATGGAAGTGCACCGCCTGGACATGTGCATACCTGCCGCTGTGGTACTGCACCGCTTAACCCTTAACCCTATGCCGCAAACCATAAAGCTTGCCATAAAGTTTGACCGTTGGTCGCTCCAAGAACCAACCCCAATCCTCGTCTCTGAATTTCAAGGCTTTTGAGAATCTTGGGCGGCGAGAGTGACAGCGACAATGAACATGAAGTGCAGCGCAGGAGCCACATAAACCTGAACCTGAACATGTATGCGTACCCCTGCATCCTTAAACCAGAACATTCCAAAGATCCTAAACTACTTAATTTCTAAACCCTCAAACCCTAAACCCCTAAACCCTCAACCCTACAACCTAAACCGCCAGCCTTCTTGCAGCACAGCCGATCCCACAAGCATCGGTCGACGCAAGGCGCCATCCTGGCCACTCGCCAAGTCTGAAACATGCAGCAAAATGGACCAAAGAATGGCTGTAAACGATCGGAAAATATGTACTACTAGTAATAATGACATGACTTATATACATACATACACACATACATACATACATACATACATACATACATACATACATAAGAACAATGGAAGGATGAGCTGCCGTCTAGCCAAGGCCTTAAGGGCCCAAGTAGCGAATCATCATGCACTCTCCCCGATTATGCACCTGTATTGCTAGTATCCCCAAGACAAGTATCTTATGTTTGGAGCTGGGTACTTTGGACCCACAGGGTAACCTGGACCTTTCCAGGGTTTAGATGCTGGTGGTACCACCATCGCCGACGACCACTGAAGTCTTCTTTGCAGCACGAGACACAGGAGACAAGAGCATAGTTCGCAAGTGTCATTACCCATCACCGTCATCATCGGCCCAGCAACTCTTCCACCTCCTCCTCTCCTCCCCCATCGTCATTACCATGCTATAGCTCGTCGTTGCCACGATCGTTGGTTACTTTCACTGTCTTTGTACAGTGAATGAAAGCCCGCAGTATTTACCCTTGTCTCCATCGTAGTATAGACTCGGAGCCTTAACCCAAAGGCCTATATCCTGAACCCTAAGCCCTAAGCTACCATAGAAAGGACACCATATTATTTGCCATACAGATCTCTCAGGGTAACTTCAACTGAGTTCTCTAACAAGAACCCAACCCAGTTTTTAACTTCTTGCAGACCACTGAGGCGCCTCGATCATGGCACCTCGCACAGGCACCAACGCCTGGCGCATGTCGGCCGTAGGGATCAAATGCCTCCAGAGCTGCTAAAAGGGTTCAGAGCCCAGGGTTTCAGGAGGGTTTTTCCAGGATTCGGGAATTTGAGAGGGCCGTTGGTGGGTGCTTTAGGCTTCTTGAAAGGGTTACATCGGTGTTAAAAACGGCTTCCTGCTGCTTGACTGACTGTCAACGCAGTCGTTACATAAGCTGAAGGCTGTCGTGAGCACCACCGCCGCTACCTCTACTCGTCCTTTCTACCACCATGGTGCATCCGCTGCTATCTGGCAGCATTTCAACACGGATCCTGGGACTACTGCCTGCGCCCTCTTTCCATCCTGCTTGATGTCAGCAACATCAAGACATGCTTATCATCATTTGGTTCTCATCAATACGAAGAAGATCCTTTACCTACTAACGTGCATGTTCATACCTCGTCACATATTCTCACGCCACACACACAAACACAGCTGTCTCAACGACACAGAAGAAGCATTGCATACATAGGACAAAAGTTTTGACCGACCCAACTTTTTTTGTCCTAAGAGCTCTGCAGAGTAACGGAGCGCTCGGAGGCTCGAATTATGTGGCCTAGCTGGCGAAGTATTTCAAGCCCGTGCTGATTTTGTACTACTTGACTGTTCCGAGGACTACCCGGTGGGTCCTACGGGGGAATGGGGGCCTCTGTTGCATGAAACTGCGAGTAACTAAGTCAAACTTTCCTCCTGCCGCAATAACGTCTTTGGTGAGGTGTGGCGAGTTTCTCGAAGCTGCAGTAAGCCCGAAGCCCTCAAACACGCAGATCTAGCGCTTAGGGTTTGAGGTTGTAAGTTTTGCGCTCTCCAGGTTCAGGGCATTCAGGGTTTAGGGTTTAGCGCTTAGGGCTTAAGGTTTGGGGTTTGGGACTGTAAGGCTCAGGGCATTCGGGCTATTCAGAATGAGCATGTGCAGCCCGCACCGGATGCTCTTGTGGATCGGAACGCGCACCACGCGATCTTGTGGCACCTGTCCAGCTCGAAGCGCCCAGCTCTTTCCCTTCATACTACGCTCTCATAGGTTATGAGTTAATTGCAGTAAGGCGTGGTATATTCTACGATATTTGGAGGAAAGCCGACGGTTTGCTAGCATAGCATACCGTGTTTGACTATACAGTAAGTCATCGTGTAAGATTCGAGGGTTACCCAACATTCAGGGCAGCCTTACAGACTGAAGGACCCTCGATAAGAGGACCTCACCATTTAGGGTCGATCTTCGGGTCGCTAGCTTCGGGTTTCGGGTTTAGGATTTAGGGTTTAGGATTTGGGGTTTAGGGTTTGGGGCTTAGGGTTTAGGATGCAAAAGCAGCAAGTGAGAAAGTCTGTAAGTATGCAAGCAAGCAGGTAAGTAAGCTTTTCAGCAAGTAAGCAAGCAGGCAAGCAAGCGAGGAAGTATTTTGGGGCGTCCAGCAAGTAGACCGCAAGTTGTTAAACATCCTGAGCAGAGCGGAACTCCAAACTTCCAAACCCTGAAACCTTAAAAGCCTACGTATGTAGGGCTTAGGGACTAGGGTGCATAACTGCTTCTCTTGTTCAGCCCTTGTGGAAAACTGGCAGAATCCTTTTCAAAGCTTTGCAGAAGCCTTATGAGAGATGGCCGAGTAGTTGATCAAACCCTCAAAAAACTTCGCCGCAACGGCACGGCTCAGAAAGCAAAGCCTTTCAAACCGAAGTTGAAGATCTTTGACTACTGTCGGGGCCTTAACATTTAGAACAGGGTTTTGGGGGTTCCTTATTGTAAACATAGTATGATATACTATAATACACCAAAACTCTATTCTAATTAGTAAGGACCCTATATTACCCTTTTACTCACACCCACGGTTTGGAGCTTAGGGTTCAGCGTTTGGGGGTCACGGGACTTCGCAAAAGCAGGGGTACTTCATTCAGGAATCCTTGCAAGACCAGTAAGGATCTAAGAACTGTGCGGGCCTTAATTAATAATTAGAATAATCCTTTGGGGTATATGATACTATGTTTGTAAGAAACAACGCCCAAAAATAGTATAGGTAGTTATTTAGACCCCTACATTAAACAATGAACTACACTATGGTGCCTTATGTTCCAAACTCCCCGATGCCATGACGTGTCATCAAGATTATACAACAAACTATACACAAAACATACCCAGGCCCTAAATCCAACTTCAACAGCATTCCTGGGTGCCGGGCTTGGGATTTGGGGATTAGGGGGGAATCTTGCTATTCAGAGCTCAGGGAAAGTTCCCACTATCTTTGGAAACCCTACTTTTGCAGCTTTCCGCTTAAGCCTTCAGCTACCTTTGGAAACATAACCTGTTGCACATTTCCGCTTAAGCTCAGCATGATCCCGCATGTTGAAATTCTAATTCTACGCTGACTCCAGCCATATGCTGCTAAGATGCATCCGTCACGATGTACCTGCAGAGTCACAACCGCAACTTTAAATTACAGGGCGAAGTGCCATTAGTAGATCTCATCCAGCAACTTCATCAAGAAACCCCATGCTCTTACACAGATCTTACTGTGGCTTGTGTCGAGACAGGAGCCGCAATAACTAGAACAGGGCTTTGGGGTACTCCATGCTTTTGCTACAATTAGGAATCACAAGTAAGAGTATTAGTAATTCTTGGCTTTGGCAATATGCCTATAAGCCTTGAACCTTCCCTAAACCCTACACGGCCCTACACCCTAAACTCTGACCCGGAGACCCTACACTCTAAACCCTCAAACCGAATCATCCCTGAACTTCGAACCCCAAACCATAAGCGGCCACGGAGCCCCGGTGGAACTCTCTGGGGCCGACAACGATGGTAAGACAAGGCCCTAAACCCGAAACCCTAAAACCTAAACCCTACCTAATCGAAAGGTCGGCGCAGGTCAAGTTTAAGGGGTCAGCCTGACAGTTCGTCTTCAAGGGGAGAGTCGGGGTCTTAGGGTTTAGGGTTTAGGGCTTTAGGGCTTTAGGGTCTTAGGGTTTCGGGTTTAGGGTTTAGGGTTAAGGTTTCGAGTTTAGGGTTAAGGGTTTCGGGTTTAGGGTTTAGGGTTAGGGTTTCGGGTTTTTAGGGTTTAGGGTTTAGGGTTTACGGTTTAGGGTTTACGCTCTCGCAACTCGGACTCCGCCAGACGAGGTCTCCGTGTCCAACTACGCCAACTGAAGCAGCAATCACTTTTACAACAAGGAAGGGTTTCGGGTATGACTCTCGCAACTGCAGTCAAACAAAAGTCAGCAGGATAAGACTTGTAGGTGAGGTGACTGCCTGCAGCGGGTGCTTTGACGTTCTTAAAGGGGTCTCCGGGCTTCAATGCCCCAATGGAAATATCTGCGTTTCGGAAAATAGGGGACCCTAATATGTACCCTAAATAATAGGACCCTTATTATAAGGACCCCAAAATAAGGTATCCCAAATTTTCGGAAAGTCCCATATCTAACAATAACCAGCATCTAATATCTCAGTTAGGCACCCCTCATCTCCTGAGGTTCGAACCACCGAGACAAGGCTGGAAGCAGCCCTGCTTTGCAAAAGTATGCACGACACGGGCGATAGATCATCTACCCTAAACCCTAAACCCTAGATAAACTACTGGGGTTTTGGGGTTAAGGGTTTAGGTTCAAGGACCACGCCGCGGCAGAGCCTGGGATGTGGAGTTTGGGATGTAGCACAGAGTGTTTAGATTCTAGGACCACGACTCAGGATTTAGCATGCAGGGTTTAGGGCTTAGGATGCAGTATTTAAGGTTTGGGTTCTAGGATTACGGGCTTAGACTGCTCAGACGCTGAACCTAAACACTG
The DNA here is from genome assembly GCA_905221635.1 of Symbiodinium sp. CCMP2456. NCBI lineage: Eukaryota > Dinophyceae > Suessiales > Symbiodiniaceae > Symbiodinium > Symbiodinium sp. CCMP2456. Next base: position 8,650 of record CAJNDV010031629.1, read on the forward strand.
AGCATCGCATCATGAGAGATCATGTCTGCAAGACCTGCCGGAAAAGGAGAACATCGTGTGGTGGTGGCCCCAAAGATCTTGATCCAATGCTGCCCTGACACTTGTGCACTGCCAGAGCTTTCATTTCGCTTTAACACAACGAACCGTATGTTCAGCTGTGGGCTCAAATAGTCTCTCTCCGACCCGGCAGAAATAACATTCCGTGGCCTTGGAAAAGACACCACATAGGGGCCTCAACAAATTAGAACAGGGTTGTGCGGTATGTTAGGCTCTACCGGCGGCTAGAAGGGACTATCCGAAAACAAACATGTGCATGCTTATACTAGTAACTGATGTAGTAGTTCTTGTTGCAGAGTGCTCGAGGGTTGGTACTGCCGGATAACTCGGACTGTGTCAAGGCAAAGGCCTTTCATGCCCCTGGAGTCCGGTCCGAAGCAAACAGCAAGGGGATCCAGAGGGTACAGGTCTTTGGGACATTTAGGTTTGAGGCTTCAGGTGCACAGAAAGCTTGAGTTCCATCGTGAAAAGCGTTCGGGAGATCAAATTCTAAGCCCGCCGTCGTGAAACGCCGCACGGTCAAAGCTCTCAGCTCCGTGGGGGGTCGCCATCTGTGCGGACAATGCCGAAACAGCATATTCCATCGCGGACCCTGTCGCCCACCACAGCAGGCAAATGTAAAAGGTCATCGGTTCCAGACATCATCCGGATCGAGTGTTGCGAAGTCAATGTTACAAACGCTGTGCATGACGAGCACCAAGTCATGCTTCAAACTACAGCAGATATCTTTACATCACTGCAGTATTCGAAAAATTCTGTCTCAAGCTGCCTGGCAGCTGTTGGGACAGACTACCCCCAACTGCGGGCTTCGTGTGGACATGCGTGGCCGGATCTTAGGCCGTAAACCCTGAACACCTGCGTGTAAATGTCTGGGCAGCTTCTAAGCCCTAAGGCCTACATCCTAAATCCTAAACCTTCAACCCTGAATCCTAAACCCTCAACCCTAAAGCCCGGAAAACCTCAGGGAAACCACCAGGGACAAGGAGTTGGCTCAGCGGGCCTCGTTGCTACAGCCCTAAACCCTAAACCCTAAACCCTAAAGCTTCAGACCTTAGGGCTCTGGGTCTCCGGGGCTCTGGGGTTAGGGTTTAGGGTTTAGGGTTTAGGGTTTAGGGTTTAGGGTTTAGGCACGAGGGTTTAGGGGGGTCGTAGGTTCATGACCAAGAGATCCCACAGGAACTGGCGTAGATTTCGACGTCAAAGGCCAGCACGCCGGACACAGGTTTTTAGAAGTTCGTCTATGCACTGACTGACTTGGGCTGTCCTGGGTTGAAAGAATCAAACCTGAAGCCTGTTCCATGTAGAACTTGCCCCCCAGCCCGAAAACCAACCCTAAACTTTATGCCCTAAACTTTATGAACCCAACAAATCTCAGCCCGGGATCGGAGACCAGGCTCGATTCAGGAGAGAGGCATTGAAGTGCAACAACAGCCATTTCCCAGGTTCTCGGGTGTATGCATTGGGGTTCGGGGCTTAATATTAATTCGGGATTTCGAAGCTCGATACGCTGAACCCCAAAGACCTCAGCCACGTGGTTTCATGACGGGAGTGCAGCTATGACCTGTAAGGGAAGGATATCCCTACATCGTGATCTGATTCGAAACAAATCAGCAAGGTTTGGCGGAATTGAAACTCATCTATACGGCCTGATCGGGTGTAGGAGTTCAAGGTTGTGGTGAGTGTGCCCTACCACGTCTGTCTGAAAAACCGCTTCTGTGTCGAGGGTGGGTCTCAGGACTCTGTGTTGAATTTGCACGGGGCAGAAACCTAATCCCCGAGCAGCATCGGTTTCCTCTAAACCCTAAACATGAAACCTCTCCACGCCTAGGCCCAAAGCCCGACTGGGGCACAGAGATATCTAGTTCTCTACCTCCATATCTTTCCATCCACCTCAACCTCGTAGCTATCGTTACGGGTTGAAAGCTCATCAGAACCCTAACCCGTCAGTAGAATAGGGCTTCGTGATATAGTATGTACATTTGAATGATACAGGGACTGGTCGGGCATAGTATCAATACGCGCAGAAAAAAGCAGACGGCTATATTCAACGCACACCTTGGTCCGAAGCCAACAGCATTGAAAAAACACCACGTGGCGACCTCGCTGCAGCTCAACCCTGCCCGCACCGACCGGCTGCCAGTATAGTTACCGCAGATGTAAGGCTCAGCCACTGCGGTAAAGCATCTACATATATATATATATATATACACACATATATATATATATGAGTATGTACATGCTTGAATGTATATATCTGTAGACATGCGTATGTATGTGTATATGTATGTATGTACTACTGAATAATTAACTAAATAACTGTGTTTATACCTATATGTACATGTGTATGTGTGCATATATGTGTACATATTTGGTATCTCCCCAAGAAAAAACCTTCTCCTGATGTTCCTGTGGTAACCCTGACTCTGGGGTCCTCGTCTGTGTTAAACCTGCAATGCTAGCTCTCTATTGACACCAAAACTGATCCGAATAATGTCCTGCTTCTTGCCCAGTAATTGTATCGTATAACATTAAAGCCAAGCGGAATCGAATCCAAACAGTAACGACACTCGAACCTCAATGGCAACACCAATTGGTAACGCGCACAGGAAAAAGTTGGTCTTGGAGTGAAATACAAACTTTTTCCCAGAAAAAGATGGTTTTGGATGGGGAAAACAAATTTTTTCCTAGGACAAGATGGTTATGGACCGGAAAACCAAACAAACATAAAAACACAAACCAATAAATCTTTGTGTAAACTATACGGCCAAAATCCAAAAACAGTGTGTTTTCGTTTTCCCTGGGAAAAGTCGGCTTTACACCGAAAACCAACTTTTTCATTGCAAAAAAAGGGGTTTGGGCCGAAGTACCAACTTTCCTAGGAAACAGATGGTTGTGGACCGGAAAGCCAACATGTTCCTAGAACAAAATATAGCTTTGGTGTGAAAAGCAATTTTCCCTAAGAAAAAATGGTGTTGGTGCAAAATCAACTTTTGCCTAGGGAAACCAAACACAACCATCTTTAGGACTTTGGCCGTTTCGTTTCCCAAAAGTCTCAAAATATGGTCGTTTTGGGATTTCCCCACTGAAAGTTGTTTTTGCTCGGAAGAGCACAGTGTTGCCATGGAGTGCGTCCGGATGTCAAACATCAGCGAGTTGTCTGGCACGTTGTATTGAAATGTGGATTTGGTTTTGGTAGTCTTTGAGGGATACAGAATCCGGACCTGCCGGAAAAGCTGGTTTGACAATGTATTTACAATAAAAACGAGGGTCGGTAGCTCATGGCGGGTTTCCATATGTATATATATATATATATGCACCTTTGCAAGTGTTTTGGCCATAAACAGACTGCTTGAAGTTTGGTTTCCACATTCGGGCCCCTTTTAATTAACACGGGCCGTGCCCTGGAACCGAGAACCAAGATTGCAAGCACAATTCTCGGACCGCGTCTAGGTTTCCACGCTTGCTTTGAAGATTGGTTTCCACAGTCGGGCGCGTGTTAACTCACCCGGGCCTGGAACCAAGAACCAAGCATCCCAGCAAAGCTCGGCACCTGGGCTCGGGCCCGTGTTAACTAACGCGGACCGCTTTACTTAACACGGGGCCCCGGAACCAAGAATCAACAAGATTCCTGGAAAACTTCGAAGACGAATCTTGGCTCCCACGCGTGGGTCCGTGTTAAAGGCCGAGGCACAAGTGCCGGAACCAAGATGCTCTCCGAAACCTTTTCTGTGAATCTTAGTTCTTGGATCTTGGTTCCAGGGGACCGCGTTAAGTGTTAATTTACACGGGCCCAAGCCTGGGAACCAAGATTCACCAGAACACATTTCCGAGAATCTTGGTTCTTGGTTCCTGGTCCGTGTTAGTTAACACGGTCCGTGTTAATTGACACGGAGAAAACGTGGGAACCAAGATTCGCCAGAGATTTTCCGAATCTAGGTTTTTGGTGCCTGAAACTCTGTACGTTTCCCCGCCTTGCACAGCCACGGGGACGGTATCACCTGCATTGGGCCAGGTACCCAGACACGATCCTTTCAGGACCAGTAGCAAAAAGTCAATATAGCCCCATTCGCACCCACGTTGGACCAGATACCCAGACACGACCCCGTCAGGACCAGTACCATCTGGTGAATATGGTCTCTCATTATATTCGGGATCCTTGGTTCAGTGGTTCGTATTGAAATTAATCAATATTGCTGTTCGTAGCTCTAGCATAAATTCAGGATTCGTACTCGCAAATAAGGTTGTTACGTACGCCTACGACGCCGTGAGAAAAAAACAAACTCTGCTGCAGATCCTGAACCCTATTATTCCATGTCCACGAAATTTCAGGCTACGGATCCATACTAGCTAAACCCTAAACCCTAAACCCTAAACCCTAAACCCTAGTACTAGGGAATTTATTTGCTACTGGTAGGGGTCTTTGTTACGGTGCAAGAAGGTCTCTTCCTGAAGCTGCCAGTTCAGGGTCAGAGGCTTTAGGTTGAGGACTTAGGGAAACAACGTGTTTTTCATGATTGAGGCCTCAGATTGTTCAGCTATATTGCTCGGTTTAGGTTGCAAGTATTCAGTTTAAGCTTTTCAGGGCAGCAATGTGTAAATTCAGATTTACGGCTAATCTTGAAGTCTAGCCTAGTGCTAGAGTTGTGATTTAAGATTTCAGATGAATGGCTACTTGTTGGCGTCGTCTAAAGTGCTACCAAAAAGATGGCAGGTCTATGGCCATCAGGGAACGATGACATTCTGTCGGGTCCTGTAGGGCACTCGCTGGGCACCCATGAAATACGAATCCTGGAAGTGGAATCTAATGTAGGGGTCGGATAAACGAATGGCGATAGTGTCCAAATATACGTAGGGTATCTTATACACAGATGGTGCTCTTGTTCACATTATTCCCGGTCGGCATCTACACGAGCTTGGATATAAACAATGACATGCAATGGCAATCCGAATATGGCTCCTTTACAGAGATCTGTGAGGTTATCGGTATTTGGCATATGCTTGGTTTATATGGTTTTCGGAGCTATCAGGGAATATGTTTGTACTAAATATTCAGCCTATTATTACAGTGGGATGTTGAGAACCTTGGTAAGCTTCAACGTTACGGGGACGCTGAAAAGAATTTGTGCCTTAATTATAGCAGGGTTACTTTCAGTGTTTTTGTCGGTTTCCCCTGATTCTAATACAGATAGCTTATAAATAAACAAATAAATGAATAAGTATAAATAAATAAATATCTATATATATATATATTTATTTATTTATTTATTTATAGAGTCCGGGTCGCTGTGGGAGTGCGCTTTTTTAGCTGTTGTTATGGCTTCTATAATCCTTAACGTTACCGTTATCGAATCTGCTTGTATAATTTATATGGATATGCGTTCATGTGCGTATATGTATGTATGTATGTATGTATGTATGTATGTATGTATGTATGTATGTATGTATGGCTCAGCAGCAGGGTGCCCCTGTTCTGGGTTGGTGTGTGTGCTTTCGGTGTTTTTTTGGTGTT
>CAJNDV010031629.1:27548-38028 GCA_905221635.1 Symbiodinium sp. CCMP2456
CCCCCCCCCCCCCACCAAAAAAAAACTACCTTTTTTCAAGGACTTGTGGGTAAGGGTCTAACCGAGGGTCCCTTTGGGGATCCCAAACTATGGGGTGCCGTATTAAACGATGGGAATTATGAGATATTCCTCATTATGGGTCATGCAGGNNGATTTATATCATCAACCGTAGTAGAAGTAGACATCTGAGAAGGTACGTAAGTTTCTTAGGCCGAAAGCCCTGCGGATCCCTTTTATACAAAACTACACAAGCCCGGTAGTAGAATCCCAAAATTTTGAAACCCAAGAGCCTCAACCCTTAAGAGTACAGTAATAGGGAATCCCAGGACTATTTGTCCTTGATCCGGTTTCCAACTTTTTGGAGCTATACAAGCGACAAAAGAGAACCCTAAACCCTAAACCCTAACCAAAAACGCAGGCCCCACGGTAGCCGTTTCTGAGGAAAAGAATGTACAAACCCTAATAAACCCTAAACCCTAAACCCCTAAACCCTTTTTTTTGAACGAGGTCTCTCTGAAGTGCCTAAACCCTAAACCCTAAACCCTAAACCCTGAAAGATTACAAAAGCCCCAAAAAGCAAGGCTGCTCTTCTCCGGGCCGTTCTCGCAAAGAACTTTCCTGGTCGGAGATTTGGGGCGCAGTTTAGACTTCTACAGGGGTTGAGGGTTTAGGGTTTAGGGCTTCTATAGGGGTTGAGGGCCTAGGGAATAGTTTAGGCTTCTATATACAGGGGTGGAGGGCATAGGGTATAAGTTTTTTAGGGGTTGAAGGCGTAGGGTATAGTAGTTTAGGATTTCTAGCTTCGGGGTTTAGAGTTTGGTGCTCAGGGTGTCGATCATCCAGCTCACTCACTGGGGTTAGTATAAGGGACTTAGGCAGCTTCCCTGGGCTTATTTGAAGTAACCGGGGAGAAAAAAGTATAGACTTTTATTTCATAATGGTTCCTTTAAGGAACAGGTCCCCAAAAAAGTATTAAAGCATGGTACTCCAAAGCCCTAAACACCCTAAACCCTAAAACCTAAACCCTAAGCCGTTCTCTGGAGTCTAGGATTCAGGGTGTCTTCGGCGGATCGAGCTTGGAGTTGGAAGGCCGTTGAGGGCTTTGACTGACATGTGCTTAAGTAGTTGGGCTAAACCCTAACCCCTTATAGCAGCCCTTATAGAACCCTTTAAGCGCCATTGAATCATAAACTCCAACCCCATGATTCCACAAACACCCCATAAACCCTCAAATTCCGAATCCTTGGTCCCAGAACACCCTGGAGCCCTAAAGCTCTAAACCCTAAACTAACCCCCCACCCACATCCTAAACTTAACTCCAAGCCCCCAGAAGAACTCCCTGGGTTGAACCCGGGCATAAAACCGTTTAGGGTTTAGGGTTTAGGGTTTAGGGTTTAGGGTTTAGGGTTTAGGGTTCACCCTGCCTAAACAACCCTATAATCCTGAAGGTAATCCCAAATCCTAAATCCTAAAGCCCTAGACCCTAAATCCTAAATCCTAAAGCCCTAAACCCTTGAAAGCCCTGAGCCGTCTACTACAGTCTACGGAGCCCTGCACTCTGAGACCTTAAACCCTGACTCTAGCACCTAAACCCCTAAACCCTAAAACCCTAAACCCTAAACCCCTGAACCCCTGAACCCTAGACACCAACCCCCAAACCCTAAACCCTAAACTCTAAAACCCTAAACTCTAAAACCCTAAATCCTAAACCCTAAACCCTAAACCCCTAAAAAAACAAAACTTCACAATTTCGGAGTATGGCCTCGGCTTGCTCATCGCCCAAAGCTTCGGCTCGGGGCCGGGCGCCGGAACCTCGGCACCATCCTCGGGCAAGGCCAGCGGGGATGTGGGATTTGGGTCTTTGGTTCAGGGTTCAGGGTTTTGGGGTTTGGGGTTTTAGGGTTTAGCGGTTTAGGGTTTAGAGTTTTGGGCTTCGGAGTTTTGGGTTTGGGGTTTAGGGTTTAATGTTCCGGGATTAGGCGAGAAGTGATGTACGCCATCTCTTGCCAGATAAGCGGCATATCAGGTGTGAGGTCTAGGGAGAAGGGTGTACTTGGAGAGTCGGGGGACTTAGTAAGTGAGGAATAAGTAGACTTATAAGTACCCTAATAGGGATCCTAAATGGGGTTAGGATACTTATAACTCTGTAAAACAGCTACTTACTAAGTCCCCCGCGCCCCGCCAAGTAGGGTTTACGCTCTCACAACTCGGACAAGCCAGGCGAGGATCCTCGGGCTTGGGTCGGCGCGCGGTACTGATACAAGGTGCCCCTGAGGGTGTAGGGTTTAGGGTCTAGTGTTTAGGTATATCACAGAAGAAGCAATATAGTATGCTGTACTGGTAGCATATGTAGCATATTACGTTACATTAGGTCAAATACCGAATTTTATGTGGAAATACAGTATACTATACCCCTTCCCAGATTTGTTCAAAGAAGGCTTTTGGGGTGTAGGGCTTTAAAGCTCAGGGTTCTAAATTGGGTGTAGAATTTTGAGATGTAAAGTTTGAGGCATAAGCTAGGGTTTGGGATTTCGGTACGAAAAAAACTCTTCCTTCAATCTGGGTGAATATGGGATCCTGATGCTCAGGCTCGGCAAATTGCAGGACGTGCATGAAGCAAGCGGCTGTGTTAATTGTTTTGTTGTTGGTCAAGCACCCTAAACCCCAAACTAAACCGCAAACTGTTCCGGGAACAGCAACTTGGGATTCGGGAAGTGCCTGAAACCTTAATGCATACCCCTGGTGGGTCAGCCCCCCCCCCCCCCGCCTCAAAAGGATTAGAACAAGGACTGAGGCACATGAGAGCGGTGCTTATTGATCGGGGGGAGTTTCTGGTTGTGCAAAGCGGTTTAGGCTTTGTCTTTGGGTTTGTTGGAGGCTCTAGAGGCAAACATCGGCGAAACACAAAATTCCCAAAGACCCGGCTCCTATCGGGAAAAACCTACAAGGAGACCACCTCTGGAGCCTTAAGGTCTTGGGGGCGTTTGTAGGGTTTAGGGTTTAGGGATACTGTCTATACTAAGAACGTTATAAGGAAGTTATGGAATGGTACTGCGAAGGATTCGGGCCGCAGATTAAAGAAAGATTTCAAGGCGCAAAGCACTAGACCCTTCGTACATAACCCAGGTAGAGAGCTCAAACCCAGTAGCAAAGCTCCTACTGAACTTCCGAAGACTAAATTAGCCGCAAAGACACCGACACTGCGAAGCACTAGTGGTTCAAGTGTGCGAAGTCCTCTTCTGGCTGTACATGGAAAGTATCCTTCTACCATAAACTAGAACCCCTGGTAACCAGAACAGGGATTTGGGGTATGTGGTAACTGTCAACATCATCATATGGGTAACACCATGGTCCCGTGAGAAAACCCTGTTATATGATTCTACTCTTAATACGGCACCCTATAGCTGGGGAATCCAAAAAGACGCCCTAGTTTTGACAACCACCCATATATAGAGGGACTACAGCGGAGCTCTCAAGAACCAAGAACCGTACACGACCCACTGCAGCCACCTTTTCTTGTTGTGCAGTGTTGAAAGTAAGAGCTGTAGCCCTAAACCCTATACCCTTTTGCAACGGCCTTGTCAGATCTCGACCGGACTGATAGCCCACAGCAGTGACTTCAGACCCTAAACCCTAAACTACAACAAAAAAGTAGGAAGGATACTACTTGGGAACCCAGAGACCCTTGGCAAAACGTTGCAAAACGCTGAGTGTAAACCAAGCAGCTAATCGGACTTCGGCCTGTTCGAAGACCTCTCTCGCAGATGGACCGAAATCCAGCAATCTTGGGGTTAAGGGTTCAGGGTGTAGAGTCTAGTCATCTCTGCAGCCCTGCTTCGGGTGTGGGGTCTACATAGTAGCCCCCTTTTCCGCAGCGAAAACATCTCATAGCTGAAGGAACTTCAATGTGCTCGTGTGATGCTTGGAGGCATCTCAATGGTCGCTCACATAAGTAAACTTGCCTCACGAGTTTCCGACGAAGTCGCAAAAGACGCTAACAATCACTTACAGTCATTGCTCACGATAGAAACCCGCAGGACTGGTCTTTGTAAAGATTTCAGTGTTCTGTATTCCGGGTTCTTAGATCACCACTACCCTACACTCTGCACCAACAATTGTAAAGCCTTGTCCCTTGAACTTAAAAAAACCTCGATGAACAACAAGCTTAAACAACCCTAACCCCATAGACTGCAAAACCCGCGCGTGTGAACCCCAAAATCTAGAACCTCGAGACCCTGCTTTAAAAAACAACCCTTAGCCTCACAACCCCCAGACCAAGCTTTAGCAACCCAGCGACTGATGCCCTCTTGAGCCGTGTCCCTAAACCCTAAACCCTAAACCGTAAACCCTAAACCCTAAACCCTAAAAACTAAACCCTAAACCCTAAACCCTAAACCCTAAACCCTAAACCCTAAAGGGTCTCCACTGCTTATTATGTTTCTGACCTTTCACACCCCATACATGCCGGGAGCTCGCTCCCCGAAAGTTTAGTGTTTAGGGTTTAGGGGTTTAGGGTTTAGGGTTTAGGGTTTAGGGTTTAGGGTTTAAGGGTTAGGGTTTAGGGTTTAGGGTTCCTAAAACCTGCGCTGCATGGGCTTAGGGGCATAGGAGCTTGAGTCATAAGCCCCGACATCCTCAATCCCGAAACCCCCGACCCCCTCCACTCGGAACCCTAAGGCAACTCACGCCAAGCTCCCTAAACCCTAAACCCTAAACCCTAAACCCCTAAACCCTAAACTAACCCTAAACCCTACTGAGACGCCTTGAAATTGCTAGATGCCACTTTGCCGTCCACAGTCACCCGGCCTTGGACGGAACAATGACTCACAACTGCGGGCTTAGGGTTTAGAGTTTAGGGTTTAAGGTTTAGGGTTTAGAGTTTAGGGTTTAAGGTTTAGGGTTTAGGGTTTAGGGTTCGCATGGTCCTAGCAACCCTCGCAATCCACGGTTTAGGGTTTAGGGTCTAGCGTTTAGGGCTTCGGGTCTCTGCTGAACCGAACCTGACAGTGGCTTCCCTTTTGATGGAATAAGGGTTCAGCTGGCATGCACGGCTTTCAATGCCTTGGGCAAGGTGCTCAGGACTGAAGTATAACCACCCTGGGTTTGGGTTTAGGGTTTAGGGTTTGGGGTTTGGAGTTTAGGGCTTAGGGTTTAGGGTTAAAGCCGAGGTTTTCATATTATACTTTTCAGGAACAGTATCACTAGTTATGCAAACACCTACACTCCACAGAGCCCAATCCTGTGTAGAATACTCCCATAATTACAGGGCCATTGGGCTGTCCAGATAGAGTGCAGGGAGCAAAGCGACCACTTTGAACCACTTCGTAGCTCTCCCGGATCTTTTCTTGGAGATCGGTTTAGGGTTTAGGGTTTAGGGTTTAGGGTTTAGGGGTTTAGGGTTTAGGGTTTAGGGTTTAGGGGTTTAGGGTTTAGGGTTTAGGGTTTAGGGATCATGCTCACCAAGAGGCCTTGAGTAATTGCTTCCCCCGCCTCACCAGCAGCTGCACAGAGACTCCGAACTTGTTTAACCGGTTTAGGGTTTAGGGTTTAGGGTTTAGGGTTTAGGGTTTAGGGTTGAGGGGTTTGAGGGGTCTCTTGGAATAGGGTTTCGGTTTGAGTCTCTCACAGTGAGGAGTGGATCTCGGAGTGTTTGCTAAGCATCACACTGGTTGGATAGGATCGGCTGAGCTACTGTGAAACCTCGCAGCAGGTGCATAAACGTAAATGAGGACTTAGCGGATTTTCTACGCCTCAAATCTTGCCTCCTAGGTCCTAAAACACTCAATCCAAAGTTTTCAAACCTAAGAAGCCGACATTCTTCAGCCCGAAACCCGAAACTCAATCCAGGTCCTTAAATCCTTAAACCCCCACTGTAACCCAAAATCCTTATTTGTCTGAGCCACCCAAAACCTTGCCAATTTTCGGGTTCAGGGTTTTGAGGGTTTTGGGCTCCTTTTTAGCATTATCATAATAAGGAGCCCTAACAGTCATATTAGTAATTATTTGGGCCTCTATGATAGATACTTGTCGCCCAACCAAACCCTAAACCCTATACCTCCAGCCTTATGGTTGGACAGCAGCCCTGCCAGTGCGATGCGCCGAGAGAGGCGCTCAAATCGCGTGACAAGCCTCGGACTGGTTTAGGGTTTAGGGTTTAGGGTTTAGGGTTTAGGGTTTAGGGTTTCGGAAGGATCTGCAATGCAAGATTCGCTGTATCCTGCTTCAAGTAAACGTTTAAAGTCCGTCTTCGGATCAAGGCCAAACCCCTAAACCCTAAACCCTAAAACCCCTAAACCCTAAACCCTTAAACCCTAAACCCTAAGCCCTCAAACCCTAAACCCTAAATTAAGACCGCTTTTTGCAGCAGGCTTCTCTCGCCCGGAACCCTAAACCCTTAAACCGGAAACCGCAGTATCAGGCTTCTGGTTTGGTGCAGGCTCTCCGCAAGCAGGTATCACTTCATGCAACAGCCAACCATTCAATGAGGCTCCCAGCGGCTCTTGCTTGAAAAGGCCACGGAAACACTCGGGCATCCGACAGAGCGCCTCTGGCAAAACTCCAACTTTTTGAAACCCCACAATTGAAGCACAGAAAAGTGACTTCTCGGAAATCAGGAGCCCTGTGAGGGCCCCTGGTTTTAAGACGTCCTCCAAATCCAGCCCTGCACCCTGAATTCACCTTACCTTAAATTGTCGTAAACTACTTTTTCTAGGTTCTTAGTACAAACCCTACTATCGGATTTATAGGGGCCCTAAATGAAAACGCGAGGTTTTGGTAGTTCCAGGTAGTGTTGAGACACTGTTGTATGAGGACCGAGTGTCATCTGCATCTGCCTGGTAGGGTTCGCCATGGCAGCCAGCGCCAAGAGTTGCGATCGGAGGGTGCAAGGATTTGGGGTTTTGCTACGTTTAGGGCTGAGAATTCATATGATTTATGGTTGAGAATAATGGGGTTGCACAGGCTTCACAGGGCTTGACAGCGTGTAGGGCTCAGAGAGCGAGATTTCGGGTTGAGGATTGCGGGCTTACAGCTTCTGCTCGTTGAAGCATCGCATTTAGGGTTTAGGGTTTAGGGCTGTTTTTGCGTGGCGTTGTGCCTATTGTTTTGTCGGGGGCCATGCACACCAAGTGATGGGTGATGATTGATGAGTCAAGCTTAGATGATGCTAGGCAATAGGTACACCCTTTTTTGAATCCCAAGCCTCTAAGCCTAAACCCTAAACCCTAAACCCTAAACCCTAAACCCTAAACCCCAAACCTCTAAGCCTAAACCTTCTACCCTTTGAGCCTTGATGTGTGCGTAAATCCTGAGAACCCTGTCCAACCGAAGGGCTCTGAATCACAAACCCAATGAGCTCTGAACCCTGAAGCGCATAGCCTCTTTAAGTCGACATCAAGGCCTTAACCCAGAAGTCCCTTGCGCCTTAGAGTTTAGGGTCTACGGAACCGAGTTGCATATGAGTGGAGCAATTGAAAGGCACCCATGATTCTCAAATGTGTATCGAGTTTGGGTCAGAAGTTTGTATTGAGGCTGTGGTGAATCTATGTTGTAAGACTCCTTAGGAACAGTGCCGAGTGCAAAGTTGCGGGGCGGGAGCGGCTTATGGAGACAGTACGTAATGATAAGGAAAAACATGCCACCCTAAACCCTAAACCCCAAACACTAAACCCCTATTAGACCAACTTGGAGATGAGCTGAAACCCTGTGCCCTAGAGCGGCCATCAAAAAAGACAAACAACCGCAGACCGCAAACCTTAAGGGTTTAGGGTTTAGGGTTTAGTAAGACCTACACACAGGGCCTTAATCAAAAGAACCAAGCAAAAGTATAACCACCTGGCGGAACCCTGAGGACTAGTATAGTTAGTTCTGGCAGTCATCTAGGCTAGGCCCCTGCATTCGCCGGGCTTCGGCCTAAGCCCTGAACCTGCAACCCTACGCTCAATGGGGGTTGAGGACGGTTGAGACTTGGTACACTTCTCGATTGAGGACGGTTTAGGGTCTTTTCCCTCTCGCATGGCAGAGAACGAAGCTCAAGGCGAGGTTACTTATGGGCATATCAAGGCACCTAATTTAAGGTTTAGGGTCTTAGGGTTTGGGGCTCAGGGTTTACAGTTTAGGGTTTAGGGTTTAGGCGCTCACACTCGGAGAGTCTCGGGTTCAGGGTGCTGCCTTCCATCGAGGTGTACGGGCTGGGGGGCCTTTGACTGGGGGCCCTTGCCTGTTTGGCTTAGGGTTTTGGTGTTTAGGGCTTGCGGTTTAGGGTTTTCATTTTTAACCCCTTTCCTCTTAGAGCATCGTAGAGTGTCGAAACGGTCTCGACGTAAGGGAAGGTTCTCTAACGTCGGGGCCTCAGTAATTAGAGCATGGTTTGGGCGTTCCTTCCTATAATTATAGTATAATATACCCCCGAACCCTATTCCAATTATATTCCAATTATTAAGGCCCCTATATAAAATAGAATTGACGGTTTATGTCGGGGCTTGTAGGGCTCAAGGTTCTAGGGTTCATGTTGGGCTTCTGACATCTCCAACGGAGTATGTAACCGACATCAACAAGGACCCCGGAACGGAGCCTGATGCAGAGAACCATCTAGGGTTTAGGGTTTAGGGTTTAGGATGTAGAGATCCATCTATCAGACACTTTGAGTTGGCAATAGTTGTAAACAAAAGCCCGACCCGTAGCTTGTTTTCGGCAGGAAGCTCACAGCAAGTGAAGTGTCGGAAGAGTCGGCGGCATGTCAAGGTTAAGACCCCAAATTAAGGAATAAGCTCGCACTGAATTCTGGCTCGGTCTCGATGGCCAGTTTGTGTCATGCCAACGGCAAGTTTGTTCCGGAAGGGGGTAAGCCAGTAGCGGCTAAGCCCATTAAGAATACAACACCAAGCCGTCAGCTAATGTCTAGTCTAGCACAGCAGCAACGAAATTCTCAAAGCCATCTGAGCTAACTCACACAGGCCCAGCGATAGCGCGGATGGGGGCCGCCTACAAGCGGGACATACGAAAGCGTCCCACTCCTTACTATCTCAGCAAGTAGGTTTTGGCATGTTGAGGCAACCAAAACCAAATGCTCAAACAGCTTTCGCCCGCATTCTCGATTTACATCACATGGGCAGTTCCCTAAATTATGGTTCCTTTTTCGGTCCCCAATATGGTGCAGCACCCTTATAAAAAGGACCCCAAACGGGACCCTAATTTAGAAAACTAAACATATAGGGGCCTGGGATAGTTGTAAACCCTGAACCCTAAACTATAAGCCCTGAACCCCTAATTCAACCCTATAAACCCTAAGCCCCAAAACAAAAAGGGCAAAAGGGTACTACTGGGGAACCTAGTATAGGGGCTTAGAAAACTACTCATATCGAATCCTTATAATATTACCCTTGTAGAAACCCGTAGGGAAACCCTTATGGAAACCCATTTTCGGGGCCTGGGATGGTTGGAATAGATTAGGGTTTAGGGTTTAGGGTTTAGGGTTTAGGGAAACTACAGGTGGGGAGCTTCGGGAGGTTTAGGGTTCCTTTAAAAGGGGTTTCGGGCTTAGGATTCCTTTTAAGGGTTCAGGGTTTAGGGTTTAGGGTTCAGGGTACAGGTGGGGAGCTTAGGGTATATAGGGCTTCTATAAGGCTTCCATAAGGTATATAGACCTTCTATAAGGCTCCTATAACGGTAACTACCCACCTGAAAACGTCCAGAACAGGGTTTAGGGGCATGGCTTGTGCAATCGCCTGAACATTGACTTCCGGAACTCAGGTCTTCAACCCCGAAAGTGTTCAACCCTTATCCCCAAATGCCCAAACCCTTAAACCTTGAATCCCGAAAGCCTTTCTGGAGCAGGGGACTGCAATGGCGTAAGCCTCGGATCCCTTCAGCTAAGCTCCAAACACCCAAAAGCCTTTACCTATAGTCTCCATTGTAGTTCCTTTTTGGGGTTACCTTATAGAATCCTTCATATATAACTGGTTAAACCAAAAAAAGGAACTACAATGGAGACTATAGGTAATCTCTGAATCTTAGACCTCCGAGCGAGGCCAATTCTTCACATCTGGCGCCTCGTAGCTCTGCTTCCAAGCCTCTCCAGCAAAGGGATTCTGGTTTAGGGTTTAGGGTTTAGGGTTTAGGGTTTAGGGTTTAGGGTTTAGGGTTTGGGATTGATTCAATATATCGGGGCCTCAACCATTAGATTGAGGCTTCGAGGTGACATGAAAAAGGGATGCGAGCCCCTAAGCCCTAAACCCCTATACCNNGGGTTTAGGGTTTAGGGAACCGTCTCATTAACAATCACATACAACTCCAGTCTGAGCAGTTGCTTCTTAGCAGTTTCATGAAAGCTAGACCCTACCAGCTTGGGGTTCAAGTTCTTCAGGCACAACGGCGACGACTGGGGCAACTGCTGCCGCTGCTATGCCTACGCCTACGATTACGGCTACGACTACGGACCACGACTACCACTACCACGCGACCACGACGACGACGACGACGA